>CM038004.1:20165612-20468018 GCA_021234005.1 Nephelium lappaceum
GCACCTCGGATATGCTTCGTACTATCGAAAATATGAATGAGTGGTTGACGGGGATTCATATTGATGCATATTTGAGTTGCCTTAGGAAAAAAGCAAAAGTTTGCGGGTGGTGGGACGAGGCAACTGATTGTAGATACGTAGTCCACGGGACAAATTTTTTTGTAAGTATTTACATTTTAATTGTTACAGGTTGAGATCGTGTTTATTTAATTAATTTAATTTATTTGAAAATAACATGTTTAATTTTAATTATTACAGGCGGATATAGTGCGCGTTTTCAATGCTGAATACACCGCACTGAATAAAGAGTTTGATCCGTTGACAGCTGTTGTCCCGAATTCTTGGCAGAGTTGTGCTACCGGCCTGGCTGACAGTAAAATGTCTTGGAAATCTGCAGAAAATGTAAGTTTGATTGGAGAATTAATAATTTTTGCATTATGTGTATATTATTAATTTTTATTTAATTTATCCTTCACATTGGTCTTATACGATTAACGTTTTGAAAATGTAGGTGCTACTCCCTTGTTGTTTATCTCAGATGCATTGGGTCATTTGTAAGGTGTGCCTGAGGGAGGAGAAGATAGTGGTGTATGATTCTATGCAAGCAGTAAACTTTGAGCAATGGAGGCAAGTCTTGCAGCCGCTTGCATTTTTTATGCCGGTCATCTTACGGTCTCTTGGATTTTATGAGCAAAGCGAAGGACCTACACCACCTGTGGAAAATAGATGGGACGTGGCACGTGTCAATATGGAAAATGTGCCTCAGCAAGTTGACGGGTAGATGTCACTTTTGTTTAAAACATAGTCCGAATATTATTCACTTTTAATAATAATCTAATATGTCTTCATATTTATGCAGCAACAGTTGTGGAGCATATTGTGCGATGTTTATTCACGATCTTATCAAGTCTTTGGATCATGAATGGAAGTCGCACCAAACGAAGGAGGATGCCATTAGAATAAGGAAGGATATGGCGTATGATATATATACGTATTCCACAGCACAATATGTAATTGACGATTATGGACGGTGGATATTAGATGAAAAGGGAAATGTTGTGTTTGAATGATTATTATCATTTGTATAAAATATAAATAAATTGATGTAATTTCAATCAATCATTTAGATTATTATGCATTGTAAACCAAAAATAAAATACTTAACAAGTTAATTAATTAATGAAATGATAATTATTAAGGGATTCCATTAATCAAATAAAAATTTCAATCAATCATTCGTGTTAAATGCTTCCATTAATTCAAACACTCAAAATTAAAAATTATGAATCCATTAATCAATGAAATGATAATTATTAAGTGATTCCATTAATCAAATAAAAATTTCAATCAATCATTTTTATTATTCACTTTTTATTAAGTGCTTCAATTAATTCAAAAACTCAAAATCAAAAATTAAGTGATAATTAATCAATGAAATGATATTTATTAAGTGATTCCTCTTGTGGAGTAGTTCAAGATTACATGTTTTTTAAGGAAAAAATGATTGTTTATAAAACTTGAAATCAATTATTAAACATAATACCCATAATAACCCGAACCGGGTTATAATGGGTAAGATAACCCGCATCCGGGTTATAGTACCCATTATAACCCGGTTCGGGTTGTTATACCCATTATAACCCCGAACCGGGTTATAATAGGTATTATAACCCGGACCCGGGTTATAATACCTATTATAACCCGATTCGGGTTATAATGAACCGGGTTATATAACCCGGTTTTCATTGAATTTTATCCTACAATTTTTAATTTAATTTTATCCAACACTTTTAATTGAATTTTTCCCTTCTAATATCCAAAACTTCCCAAAAATACTTTAAGATAATATTCAAATTTAGCCTAACATTTCGTACAATACAATATATTCAATGAAATCAAAGAAATATTGTACAATCCCTTATATAGTAACATTAAACCACATTATATTATAATGTGATGATTTCACCAAATTTTATAAGTTATATGTCCAATTAAAGTTAAATTGATGAAATCAAAGACATTTGAACATAATTTGGAGCCTTTGAACACACAAAAAAGAAACAAAAACACCAAAAATACTAAAAGATATATCAAATGGGTTATAATGGGCATTATAACCCGAAACCGGGTTATAATGACCATTTAACCCGAAACCGGGTTAAATGGGCCATTATAACCCGGTTTCGGGTTATAATGACCATTTAACCCGAAACCGGGTTAAATGGACCATTATAACCCGGTTCCGGGTTATAATGGCCCTTATAACCGGTTTCGGGTTATAAGGGCCATTATAACCCGGTTCCGGGTTATAATGCCCCATTTAACCCGGTTCCGGGTTATGAGGGGTATTTTAACCCGGTTCCGGGTTATGAGGGGTATTTTAACCCGGTTCCGTTAAATGATTTTTATCCCACTCTTTTAATTGAATTTTTCCCTTCTAATATCCAAAACTTCCAAAAAATACTTTAAGGTAATATTCAAATTTAGACTAATATTTCCTAAAATACAATGTATTCAATGAAATCAAAGGAATATTGTACAATCCCTTATATAGTAACATTAAACCACAATATATTATTTTCCTTTCTAATGTCCAAAATACTTCAAAATAATATTCAACTTTAAAAATACAAAACCTTGTAGCTGAGATTCGTAGAGGAACCTCGGATTTCTCTACTAGGCGAGCTAAAAAGAATTTGCAGAGCAAACCCTTAAACTTTTCAAAACTAGTTGGGTTAGTTTCGTTTTAAAACTAAAATTTCAATTTCATTTTAAAATCCAAATCTCACTTTTTTTCAAACTAAAATCCAGCAGCATAACAGCTGCATTTTTGACATTTCCAAAACATGTAAAAGAGAAATTCACACTTCTAAAATATTTCTCAATCACCACTCAACTTCTTTACCACAAACAAGCATATTAAATCAGATTTCCAATCTTTTATCTATTTCATCAAAAACAAAAACATGAATTTAAAAAGCAATTCATTCACAACCTTCCACAATGGTTTAAAAACTAAACTTTAACTTCATGAACCACTCAGTCACAACTCAAAAGAATCGATTTACGATCCTTTTTCTTTAAGTTACAAAATATGCAAAATATGAATTATATGGCAGCATTGTTGTGTCACGCCCACCTATACTTCTGGAGGAGCTATCCCTTCTCCATCACCCACGCCAACACCTGAGGAGGTTTTTAAAACAAAATAAGAAAACTATAAACTATGAAAGCTCAGCGAGTGCTTATAGTAATTTTTAACTAAAACTTTTGTTTACAAAAATACCTCTTTTGATTATCCGGGTTTCATAACATTTGCATTACATACCAACCATCATGTTCAAAGTTCTCCAATACAATACATATAAGAAGAAAATAAACGAAGAAAATAATAAATGAACATTTGAAACAATATATTCATTGTAAATCATTACCACCATTTTCATCATCCGCTGAGGGTGGAATAGAAAATCGTTGATCACATCGACGTCGCGTGTGTCCAGTCGCACCACAAAGACGACATTTTCGAGAGGTCCTAACAGGTCCCATAACAGCGGCAGACGACGTAGCACCTCCAGTAGCTTCAGCGCTGCTCCCAGCACCTTCTCCACTTGTCCCTCCGATGCCTGAAATAGGGGGGTTAGGGCAACGAAGCCGGTTATGTCCCATTTCACCACATTTTTCACATTTTTTCTTCCTACGACTTTCTCCAGCTGAAGGAATTCGCGCCTCTTTTGGTCTACCTGCTTGTCGTTTTTCTTCGGGTGGTAATACAATCATACTTTTTACTTCCGCAGGAACATACCAATCTTTTGGCCCAGAGACAGGATTGATCGGACGTGCATATGCAGCTTTAAGCCATTCTTTGCTATAATAATCATGACAAAGTGTATAATAGTGAACACCAGTGAACCTAATATGTATGACAAAGGCAGAGTGTTACTATATTATATTAAATAATGAAAAATAACAAAGTACAATAACGATACCTGGCAACAGCAATTGCATGATGACATGGCAACTGATCTAGGTCCCAACGATTGCAACTGCATGACCGCTGAAAAGGCTGAACAAACCCATAGCCTGATTCATGTGCAACTCCGAAATTGGTTGGTTCTTGAATGGCAGATACCGTGCCACTCGTTGACATATTAGCCATCGAGTTGACATAATCCTCCACAGTTTTGGTCACTGAAGATCTGAGTTTCTCAGCATGAACACGTCTATCGTTGTACCATCTCTGTAACATGTCTCAGAAATTCATGTGCACTTGTTATTGGCAATCGACGTGCTTTCATCATGCATTTGTTGAGTGATTCTGCAATGTTAGTAGTCATCATGCCATATCTTCTTTTTGGAGAAAATGCACGTGACCACTTTATCACCCCAATATTAACCAATTTTTCATGCAATTTTGGACATACCCATCGAATTTGTTCTAAATATCTTTCACATTCTTCCCTATCATGACCATATGCTGCAACGTAAAACATCTTCAAAACATCTACTTGATTTCTACATTGTTGCTTTAGGTTTTGCTTCAAATGGAAGAAACAGAACACATGTGGGACTTCAGAAAAAACGATGCTCATCGCATTCGCAATACTTTTATGACGATCGGAGACGATAATCAAATTTGATGGCAAATGATGCGTTCCACCAATAACGTTTCGTAATTTACTTAAGAACCAAGTCCATGAACTGTCCGACTCTCCATCGCTAAATCCAAAAGCAATAGGATAAATCATTTCCTCACCATCTTTGGTTGCAGCTACAAAAATCACCCCTTTATATTCACCTTTCAAATGGGTAGCATCAACAGCAATAACTGGTCTGATGTAAGATCGAAAACCCTCAATTGAGGATCCAAGTGCAACGAATGAATACAAGAACCGATTGTTTTCATCCGTCCTAATTGCCGTCACTGTACCAAGGTTTGTTTCTTTTAACATATGAAAGTACCGAGGAAGCTGTTGAAATGACTCATCCGCTTTCCCATATGATAGTTTCTTTGCATATTGTAACGACCTCCATGCTTTAGTGTACATAATCTGCATACCATATTGCTCCAACATATCTGCAATCAAAACCTGAGGGGTAATACTATCAAGTCCCACCTTTTTTTGATACAATGTTGCTATGACAACAGTCTTCACACTTCGCCTATATGCCTCGAAAGCGTCCTGACAACATGTGTGTTCCGGTACATACTTGTATACATACCACATCGAACCACCATTTCTGCATCTTGCACGGACCTCAAAGCTGCAGGTTAAATCCTTGCACCCAGCCTCATATCGAACCGTGCACGAACGTCTAACCTTATGTTCAAATCTTGAATTAAGAACACTTTTTCCAACAGCCACATTCAATTCATGTTTATTATCAAAAAATGCACCTTGATATAATGTATCACGTTGGATGAAAGTCGACATAGCGGTTGAAGTAGTCTCTATTTCGCAGTCCTCTGTACCGGGAACAATCCAGTATGGTTGTGAAGGGTTGGTTTCAAATTGTGAACCAGAAAATCTAACTTCTGGATACTCCACATTCTCTCTATCATCATCATCATCTGCAGTTTCATCGTCATCATCTCCATTTTCTGATATCTCATCACAATCATTATTTGTGTCCCGATCTTCATCATCACCATCATTTCTATCATAATCAATGTGGCACATTGGACTTTCTGTGGATGTAAATGCAGCGACAGAAGCTGAAACTTGATTACTACCGCTATAAGAAGCAAAACAATTTTGATATTCAGCCGTAGCCGGACTTACAAATCTATCGTCATCTCTCTCTACACGCCCTACGTCTTGTATTGGGGTGGTGGTATATGGAGGGACAGTAGGACTGATAACTGCAGAATCTCTTATATTCTTATCAACATAAATCTCTCTATAACAGCTTTGTTGTCCGAAATTACACCCCGGACACTAAGATCGGTCGTGATAGGTATCTTAACTACTGGCATTCCCCTAACTCCGAGTAAATAATGCAAACGGATTTCCCATATTCTTTTAATCAATGCCAGTCACTATGTAAACAAAGTCCACCAAACGAGATAAATTGACATTCGTCGGGGCCCCCATCATGAACGCCTCACCCCCAACATAATTATAACTATTCCACTCTCCGTTGCATTTGATTATTATTGTCACTTCACTCATTTCTGTAAAATTGAAATAAATTAGTCTCATCCATACTCACATAATAGTCAATAACCAATTGTTTTGTATGAAAAAAAAAAAAAAATTATATTTATTAAACGTTTCAAATGTAATTAAATTATTATCAAACATTGTATTACTTAAGGTTAATTCAATATTTTCTAAATATTATTTGCTAAATTAAATAAATAAAATCATAAACAAAATCGAGTTTTAATATACAATAAAACCCACAACCGAGTTTTCAAGCCAAAACCAATCAAATCCATTAAAATCTAATTAAATCTTATCGTATATAACTCTAACTATCAATACCAAACTTCCTCAACAAAAAAAAAAATTGAAAAAAAAAATTATAAAACCCGGAACCGGGTTTTATCGGGGCATAAAACCCGGAACGGGCATAAAACCCGGAACCGGGTTTTATGCCCCCATAAAACCCGGTCGGGGCATGAAACCCGAAACCGGGTTTTATGCCCCCATATAACCCGAACCGGGTTATATGGGGGCATAAAACCCGGTTTCGGGTTTCATGCCCCGATCGAGTTTTATGGGGGCATAAAACCCGGTTCCGGGTTTATACCCCCATAAAACCCGGTTCCGGGTTTTATGGTGGCATAAAACCCGGTTCCGGGTTTTATGCCACCATAAAACCCGGTTCCGATACTAGAACTTTCGGGCTCTTTGATTTCCTTTAGTTTCTTGCAGATCACACTTATATATGATAAAATCACAACCATAAATCACTTTTAAAGCTTTCAACTAAGCATTATCAACAAAAAATTTCAAAAACAACCAACAACAATCACATACCTTTAACTTGGAGAAAAATGTTGAATGTGAGGGTTGTTGTTAGAGAGAATGAAGCTTGATTGAATATGTGTTTTTTGGATTCAAAAATGTTGAATGGGTGCACAAACAATAATGATGAGAGAATCGAAAATGGGATGGAAAAGAAGAAGCCTAACCGTAGGAAAAGAAGAAGAGTAGTGGTTATGGAGGCTTGAGGGTATTGTTGACATTTCATCTAAGTTTGGAAAGAATATTTGACTAAGGGGCAGTTTGGGTAACTTGGGTATAGGAAGAAATTAGTTTGTTTGAGAGGTTAAAAACGAATTTTTGTAAAATGGGTGCTAAAAACAATTTTTTTGTTTTCTAATGGGCCAAACCTGAAATTGTCTCTTAATTTAATCCAGCCCAAAATTTTTATTAGGTTGGCTATATAGTACAGTGCATGTAGATTTTACTGGACATGAGTTGACAAATTCTTACTTTTAAAAATAAGAGAAAATTGCACTAATACCCTGACTTTAGGTGAAATTGTAATCATCTATAAAAGATCCATTAATTACAAATGCTCTCTAAAACAATAGAGAGAACACCTCCTTTTCGAAGGGGGAAGCGCTACCCATTCTGTGGCTTTCTCATCCTCGCATGTTTCATGGATGCCGCCTACGATCCCTCTTGGATGAGACCATGAAGAATTGAGACCCTCCTTCATGAAGAGGATCGGTTCTCATTTGACACTAAATACGGCCTCAATGAGAAGATGAGGACCTTCTACACAAAGAGGTTTGGTTTTGGTTCAACATCGAACTTCAACAATGAAGGGGAGAGCGACTATCTGATCCGATAGTGAGGGCTAAGGCATGAGATTGAGAGCTTCAATTTTTTTATCTTAAAAATAATTGATTATTCATATAAAATATTTTAAAACGTATTTTGATTTAATATTTATACCTATTAAACTTCAATAAAAATTATTTAAATTAATCTCGTAACTATCTTATATCAAACACCGTACTATATTAAATTTAATATAAGCTAATATTATTCAATATAATTCTATATAATATTGTACGGTATGCCAAATATGACCTAATTATTTCATATATTAATTTTTATATACGTACCTATAAACTTTGGAGCTTTTATATGTGTAGATATTACTATTATCGAAAGTTTTTGACAATATGTATGATTTTTTATTTTATAGGTTAAAACTTACTTTAATTTTTTTTAAAAAAAATAGAGGACTAGGCTAAATTAACTTAAAATATTGAGTATAAAAGGTGATTGTATGTATCCATGTTTATCCAATTTAAGAGTTTTTATTAATTTTAAATTCATTAACTTTTTACACCTGATTTGATGGAGTGAAAATGGGTGAAAATGGGTGAATAACTTTTTAAAGTAAATAAACATTTTAAGTTAATTTGACTATATTAAGAAATATTAATTTAAGAATAAAATAAAATTAAAAAAAAAAAAGAAGATATATTTATGTTTAGGGAAAGGCATTTGAAGAAAAAGCGGAAAGTGAAAAATGGAGAAGGGAATATTGGGGGTGGGAGCGAAGATGAGCTCAGAAAATGAGGAAGAAGAATGGGACGCAGATTTCTTGGAGCAGCTGATTCAAGTGGAAGAGCTTGCTCTCTCCTCTTCCAATTTCTCTCCTCCAAGACAACTCTCTCAGCGAACATCCTCCACCCAGTACCACTCCAAGGATCTCGAAATCAACCGCTTACAGTCCGAGCTTCGACGTGTCTCCGACCAACTTCAACAACTGGTACTCCATCTATCTATTCAATCACACTAGTCAACTACATTCATTATCATTACCTGTTCTTTCTTTCAATTTCAGGAAGATGAGTGCCTCCAACTTAAGAAGAAAGACAAGCGCCACATTCCACCACAACACTCTTCAGCAGGCTATAAGGAGATTGGAATCCAGGCGGATTTGGTTACTCATCATCTTGACCTTTCTAATAAGTTGGAGGCCACGTGGGCAGTTCCAACTCCTCAAAATCTCATATCTAACTTATTTGTGGAATGTTCATTAAACCTTTTTGGGTGTATGAATGTACCTGAAACTGTTTGTTCTACTGCTGAAGCTGCAAAAGTATCTCAACTCTATACCCTCTTGACAAAGGTACTTGTCCTTTTCTTTTAAGTTTTGGGTTGGTTGATTCTTCTGTATCTTTTTTTTTAATCCAGAAATTCTCCGAAACCATTCAGTGAATTTGAGTTCTGCTTGATTTAAGACGATTTGTATTATTAGTGAATTGATTTGTTCTGCTTGATTTATCTTAAAAATTCAGATTGGTAATGGAATGGTGGAGTTGGAGGCTTTGGTTGAACCACTACTGGATCTCTGTGGCGTTGAAAATGTGAGTTATACCATCTGTCCTTGCATACATCCTATGATTTCTGTGTTATTGGATTGAGCAAAAATTCCATTTTAATTACTTTTTGCAGGTGGTTATTGTTCATAGATCCCTACGTATACTCCATGTATTCTTAAACCACCTTTTGACTTTGGAAAGGAAAGCTCAAGTAAGGTATTGCTTATATTTACCTCTCGCATTCTTTCACACGCTCACACACTTGTGCATGGGCTTATAGTCTATTTGGTTTTTTAGGGTTTTACTGAATAGATAATTAATCATACATACATGCTCATCAAGTTTCCCTCAACAGTGCCATTATATGATAATTAATTGTAGTTTCATCTTTATCGGCTGAAATAATAATCTGATCATCTTCATTGGGCGCTGGACAAACCAGCAACTTTTCTGTGATTTCTTTTTTCTTTCATCTGAAATTCTTGGTATTAATGTTGTTGAGTAAAGAAATCGGTATAATGCAAAATTATTATTGTTTAATGCTGTATTTTGTTATTTGCATATTACATATCCAAATGAGAATTCTATGAAAATGGAGGTTAGTGCTCAACACTGAAGTTATTTTGGATTTCAAACTGATGTTTAACTGTTCGCCTAGTTTTAAGTGAATGATGGGTTGTATAATCATGATTTGACACCAGAGATGGAACCCAGATTGTTTTTCAGTGGAGGTAAATGTCATAAAATTTAAGAACAATATAATACTCACATAATGCACATTTGTACTTGCTCAAATTTTATGAGTGTCTCTTAGTATTATATCATATATTCAGCTGATTAGTCCTTTATTATTATTATTATTAATATAAAAGAGGATATTGCATAAAATATGTAGCTTCATCTACTCTCTGATCATTTACAATCATACTGCCATGCTTTACGAAATTCATAATGACAATTTCTATATAATTCTCATTAAATTAGATCAAATAACAAATAATTTTTTTGCATTATTATTTACTTCATAGACTGTTTTCTTTTCAATTTTGGCAATCAGTCATTTTTATCCTTTTATAATTTGCATGGGGGCTAGATTTGTCAATTTATTTCCTTCAGTTCTGATTGTGCTATGCTCTGTAATGCATGCTCCCAATCTGTGTATTTTGTGCTTATGAACTTTGATTTGATCTTTCAGTGCACTCTACTCAGGGACAATGTCATTATTGAGGGACATCTTTCTAGGAACAATATTGAAGATTCTCATGGAGCCAGTAGTGCAAAAGACAGGCTGTTTTGCAGGAGAGAGGATGAAGCTTCTTGTGCTGGCTGTATTTCGTTTGGGATAAGAGCTCCAGAAGCAGATAGTCCATGCAAGAAGGCTTTTTTGAGTCCTGACAGGGAAGCTCAGCTTTCTTATATTAATTGGGTTTCAACTTTTGAATTGATGAATCAAATTTCGATGAGGAATACTGAAGAATATGTAAGATCAGAAGCAGTTTCCATTATGAATATGATTATAATGAGTACTCATTCTTATATGGATAGGGAAAAGTAAGTTAATGAGATTTTTTTGTTGTTTAACATGATTTGATATCTTTTTGTAAATGTAATTTATTGACTGAAATTCTGCTTGAGCAGGTTTGGACAGACACTGGTGTTTGTTAACATCTCACAACTTCTAAGGAAGGAAGCTGGCTTGCATGTGCAAAGGGAAGCTTTGCACCTCCTGTACCTGTTGCTAAACTGTAAGCAGACCGTTGTTACTCTTGCCTTCTTTCTTTCTTTCTTTCTTTCTCTCTTCTATATTGTTAGTGGTGTCATTTTGGTGGTAATCAATCGAACCAAATCAACTTACAGCTTCGTTATATTCTACATTCTATTATAATCTTATCTAATTTTACCTTGAAAGCAAGCTCTCCGTTATTTTTCTATTTGTTACCAAAAGTTACTAATCTAGATCAATATCTTATTACCTTATTTTGCCTTTTGTCGATTTTGTATTTGTTATAACATAATTAGAAAATACCTTTTTTCCTGGCTGATGTACATAGTAATTTAAAATGCACATTCACATAATGTTCTCATTAGTTTTAATTGGCAAACCACAAAGATTGCAGAGACAGGTCAGGAATCAGATCGTCAAGCCCTGTGTGCATATTAACAGCCATGCCTAATTTTTTGTCAAATGAAGAGGAGAATTAGAACTGGCCTTTAGCCCTTTGAAGTGGCAAGAATTGTGAAAGAAGTAAAACATATAATTAGTATTTTCTAACATAATTGCAGGTTCACTTTGTATTTCATTTTTGTTAATATTTTCTCGTTTCTTGTATAAAAAAGAGCTAAAAATAAATTCACACTAGTTTGATAGAAGTTAGATGTTGGTCTTGTTAATTGCACTAAGCTGAGCCTAGAAGCAATTAAAACCACTGAACAGCTGCTGCATTTGTCCGCAATTGGAAATTTTTTTCCCTTTGTTTTATCTAGCTAAGTCTGTTGAGTGAGTGTGCTTAAACATCTAACCACTGTGCTCGTTATCTGTGTGTGTTTTCTTTCCATTCAGTCTTCTGGTTTTTTCATTGTTGCGGCAACGTTCTAACAGCTCATACTTCTTTTTATTGAAAGGTCCCAAAATATTTGCAGCATTTTGCTCTGATTGTGAAGAGGGAGAGAATGCTGGTGCTGCAAATGAAAATTATGAAAATCCTTCAGCTAACAAAGCATTCATTATGATCGTCGAGGGCCTGGCAGACTGTATATCTTGTTCAGGAAACGATATACAGGTAGCATGCTAATAGAGAAACTTTCAAGTTCAATATTCTTAAACATGCTTCTTGTCAATAAAATCAATTATTTTCAATCTCAAAATTGCATGATTTTGGTCTTTTGATTGAGGAAATTTTTGTATACAACACGCACGTGCAGAAAGAAAATTATATGTTTTAAAATTTATTTATTGCAACAACTATGTATAAACAAGCCTCCTCAAGCACAACAAGAAGAGACCTTAATTAGTTGAACTAGCAAATGCCCACCACAAGACATTATTGTTAGAATATATTCTCCATTGTGATATATTTACTTTAGTTTGTGTTTGTTAACAATCAACAATTAGGCAATGTAAGTAGAAGAGCCTTCATTTTTTTTCAGCCCCATCTTTTGTTTCAACTAATCTGGAAACAGATTTGATATGATTTAATCATGAATATTGTGTCATTTGGGTTTTAGGGGAAGGGGTATACTTGTATCCACAAAATCAATGCTGTATGTATGTCATATTATGTGCATGTCATTTGGTTGTTTTTCATTGCATTGTTCATCCTTTAACAATTTTTGTGCTTGTTTTTGAATATTTCCTTTTAAAAGGTTTTAAGTTGTTTCTAGAATTTAAGTGATTGTGCATATTTCTTTATTAATAATTTACTTATGAATACATAATTTGTTTGGACGGTTCCTTCAGCTGGGGTATAATGCATAATTTTTGTTTGTATGGTTAATTTAGCTGGGGTACTATCAAAGGGTATTGTGAAATGTTGGCATCAATAACCATCTATCATAAGTGACCATTTCAGATAATTATTTCATTTTAAAAAGATAATGGTCCAATAAGTTATTGCTTCTTTTTGCCAGTTCTAAACTACATAGACATTGCTCTACCTGTGACATTTTTATTGAAATGGTGTTTACAATTAAATGATCTCTGTTAACTGCCTAAAATCAATGGGCTTTCTTTCAGAATTTGGTGCTTCGCAGAAATGCTGTTGTTGTGCTGGCTTTTCTAGCCTCATCTGGAAAATGTGGCTTTGAAGTTTTAGTGAACCATAAACTATGCAAAGATGCAAATTTTCTAATGCTGATTCTACAAGTATTGGTTTCTGAGATAGACATGGAAGCAGCAGCTCACAATGTGAATGCAGATATGTTTAGAGCCAGGTAATTGATAATTTAGGGGTGCAAGCAAGTTTTCTCATACTGATACAGCATGCTCGTATTATTAAATCATAATGTTTCATGTCAAAAGGCCATGTTTTTCAAATATATTTGCTATACAGGATACACTAGCCCCATTTGGATTGAATTTGACACTAGAATGATGCTAGTCATTTTCATTAATATTGAGATAATTCCTTTTATGACTTTCCTTCATATCCACAACTTTTTTTTTCTGTTTTCTTTTTCCATCTGATTGCGAGGACTTTTTACACGTTTCTGCTTAATGTTATGAGCATTTTTGGATGTAGGACGTTGCTGATACGGGAGGCTCTGATATTACTAAATAGACTTGTGTCCAACCCTGCATATGCTGCTGTTGTCTTGCAAGTTTTAACAAGCAGCAGAGATATGGCCAGTTTGACCATTGATGTTGCAAACAGATTGTCAAGGAAAGACCGGAGAAAGGGGAAATCTGACAGCATAACTAGACAGATGAGAGAATTGGAAGTCGTGGATTTAGGTCGAGTATTTAGAAGAAGGGTATTCACTTACTTGGGAGATAGCACATGATCCTATTGTATGGTTCTTCAGTCAATTTGTAAATTTTGTACGGTAGGATGGAACTTATGTAATAATGGCTATCAGAAGAGTGCAGGATCTGCGCATCTTATATTGGTAGAAAATCAAATGGAAAAGCTAGAAGCTCAAAATTTTTGACAGCCTTGATGGAATTTGTGATCAGTTGATACACAGTTTTTGGTGAAGGAAAAGTCTCAAGAAATGCATAGTCTACTAATGATAAAATCTTGAGAGATTCTTTTGAGGCTCAACTGTTTGTAGTAACAGAAACTGTACGTTTTGTTTTGGTTTCCAAGTAGAAGGAACATTTTATTCTGGATATATACAGCTTCAATCATTTACAACAATGATAACTTGAAATTGCCGAAGTTTTAACAATTATTTACAGGCACAAGCATTTACAGGCTTAATTATTTACAGGCACTAGCATTAACAGGCTCAATTATTTACACGTACAACAATTTACAGGCACATGCATTTAGAAGCACATGCACTTATGGGCACAATTATTTACAGGCGCAGACTGGCAGACATTTTAGTCTGGCAGACATTTTTGGGCACAAGCAGAAGCATTTACTTCCAACGAGTCTGAAGCTCCTGGCTGCTGATGACAGTGTTGGGGCGAGAAGAGCTCTCTCCCTCACTGAAGCTGTCTAAAGAATAAACTTCCCATCCTCCATCTCTCCAGTAAGTTGAATACACTTCAGGAATGTGCTTGACCCTCCAATAATCTTCACCTTGTTCATCTGGACGAAGTGTTTTCAGAAATTCATGAGGCATGTCGAAAAATTCAAGCAATTTCAACTTGCTCATGTATTCTATGCCTAGAGGCACCTTCTCCAGCAGCTTGCATCGCTGAATGCTAAGCCTTTCAACGTTCAGCACAGCTCCAACCTCTATCTGTATGAGTCTCAGTTCATCAAACTTATCAAGACCCAGATGCTTCAGTTTCTTGAAACCGCCAGCCCTGAAACACAATGTTTCTCCTTCATAAACTTGAAGCAGTTCTAGGTGTACTAGATTGGGTAGCATTTGAAGAAGAATCAGTGGATCCTCCCTTAATCTACTCCATTTAAGATACACCTTCACCAGGCTATGCAGATTAGGAATCCAATTTGGTAGTGTGTCTAAACGCCCTGTGAAGTAGATCCTCTGAAGGAACTGAGGAGGACTAAACAGGTGGTGAAGATCAATGGTCTCGTCTTCTTCAGTTGACATTATCGATAATGCTCGAAGGTTTGTCATATTTTGGATGGATGAGCACAGCATCATTCCATCTTCGGTCTTCAAGTTTATGATTCCTAATCTTCTCAGTTGAGTCAACTTCCCCAGTTCCTGCATTATGACGCCGCTATTCGGTTGGTTTGCATCTATCAGAGACAGCTTTTGCAGGGATTGTAAAGCGCCTATCCTTTCTAAACCTTTGAAACCATATTTGGAGTGAAAATAAGCATACGACTCTAATTCATATCGATATACCAGGAGATGTCGCAGCCGTTTGAGTTTCAGGATCTCAGGTGGCAGTACAGTGACATGGGCATGCTTAAGATCCAAGGTTTCCAGGTTTTGAAGCTTCCCTATGAAGCTTGGAATGGTATTCACCTTTGTGTCCCTTAAGCTTAGGTACTTCAAATAGAACAGACTAACAACTTCGATTGGAAACCTGGTTAGTGGAGTTCCACGCATATCTAACACTCCAAGAAGCCTGAAACCATTGGGAAATTGTGAATGTATATATGGCCTTTCTACAACTCCGAACATGAATAACGAACGCAGATGGGAGAATGGCCTATTCTGCTGCACATTTTGCAGTGTATTATGTATCGATAGACGTCGAACTTTGTCTGGCCACATGGCGTTCAGTTCTTTAGCTATGGCTGCAAAGTTTTGCTCTCTTGACTTGGAAATTATGATTTCCTGGAGAAAATCATGGATTCGACATGTCTTTACCCTTCCATCACACGTTGTGTCAACCACTTGCATCAGGCTTCTGCTAAAGAGCTCATTGAAGTAGTCCTCAGCAACATCTTCTAATGTCTTTCCTTCTTTTGCTTCAACGAATCCTTCAGCAGTCCACAATCGAACCAGTCTCATATGTTCAATTAAATGACCTTCAGGAAAGATGCTCAAGTACAGGAAACATGATTTGAGATGGTACGGTAAATCATTGAAACTGAGTGAAAGTACTTTTCTCAAGTTCTTCAGTTTATCATTTCCCTCTATTTCAGCACCAAGGCTTCGACGAACCAATTCCCATTCATCAATTCTTCGCTTGTCTTTGGTAGCCAAGACACCTCCGATTGCCACGATTGCAAGGGGAAGTCCTTCACACTTCTTCAGGATGAATCTACAAATTTCCTCCAAATGAGGTGGGCATGAGTTGCCGTAGAAAGTCTTTTTGCAAAACAAAGTCCAAGACTCTTCTTGTTTCAATGGCTCCAAGTTATAAACCTGACCTTCAGATTCTATGAGGGAGGAAAAGGCTAAATCAGCATTGCGAGTTGTGAGCATCACTCGGCTGCCATAGTTATTGGTGGGCAAGGCATATTTGATAGCATCCCACTTGTTTATGTGCCAAACATCATCCAAAACGATCAAATACCTCCTTTCCTGAAGCAAATTCTTGATCATCGTTTTGAGGCGATCACTGGTCATGCCATCCAATCCCTTTGGAACTGGTTTCCTGATTGCCTGGCAGAGTTGTTGAACCATGTCTTTGAGAAGATCCTCCATTTTGAACGATCGAGAAACTCTTATCCAAGCATGAATTGCAAAATGTTTCTTCACTTCAGAGTCATCGTAAACTTGCTTTGCTAAGGTGGTTTTGCCAAGTCCTCCCATTCCTGCAAGTGAAACCACTTTTCGTCCTGAACCACCTTCCACCAACCACCCAACCAGCTTCTTCTTAGGCTCATCAATGCCTACTAAATCACTCTTGTCCAATAGAAGGGCATCCCCTCCACGATCATTCCATGAGTTTCCTGCACAAGCATACTCACATGGGGTGATTTGATTCTTGCATATAAACTAACGAATAAGTATAGTCACGTGGGGTGATTTGATTCTTGTAGATAAAACTAGGACAAACCTTGTTCAGCTGCACGGAATTTGCGGAGGAGTCTCTGGTGTCCCTCAGAAATGTTTCTGATTCTTTTGTCAATTCCTTGTATTTCAGAAGCAACCTGATAACGAGCTTTCATGTTCTTCACACAGCAAGATAACTTGTGAAGCAAGCCATAGACACCATCCTCATGATTATGGGTAAGGAGAAGAGTGAATTCATCAAGAACATCCTCAATATCATGAGCAACCTCTCTTATTTGCTTAACCCACACTTTAACTTCTTCATCAGTCTCTTCAAGAGTGTCTGCAATCCTCAAGAAAACCTTCATCCGCTCCAGTTCAGCCCTTACAGAAACAGCTTCCTCTCGGCTTCCATTCATGAGTTGCATCTCCTTTTCGAAGAAGGGTGTCAGCTTCTCCAGCACAAACATTACTGCACTTTCTGCCATTACCTGCTCTCACTCTTCAGGAGCGGACACAAGAGAAAATTGTGATTTCAAGGCGGATGTTTTCTAAGTCTGTGACACTACATTTGTAGAGGTTTTGCTCCTCACTGCCTTCAAAAAAATAATGTGCCATAACGTCAGTGCTGATGTTAGAAACAAGTAATAAAAAAAGAAAGGAGTTGCAATATGGACACTGACAGCTTGCTTGATCTCCAAGAAATTTTCTTTAAAACCAAGACTGGTTTTCCTGCTTATGTGCCATTGTTGCTTTTGGTTATTACCTGGTCATTCTTCCTGACGTGCCATGACTGGTACAGCCTAAACCACATATATGTATAATTATAACCATGTCTCCATCATATCCTCCTCCTCCACACACAAATATCTTATAAATTTGGCACTTTGGTGGCTACGTTTTTTCTAAAAAAGATGTCACTTTTTTACTCTACATATTCCATTAGCTTCTTTCATCATTATTTAAAGGGAGATTTACCATTTTCAGCCAAATAAAAAGGGAATTTTTGTTTTTACCCAATATTTTATATAAATTTGTTTTTAACCTCTCAAACAAATTATTTCCATTCTATACCCAAGATTACTAAATTACCCTTCAAATTAAAATCACCCAATTGCCCTAAACGAAATTACCAAAATAGCCTTCTTCTTCCTCCTACTTCCTCCTAGCATCCAAACCTCTCTTCTCTTTCTCTTTACTCTATTCATGGTTTTTGTTCTCTTCCATTCACCATTATAGCCGAAAGTCAAACCTCATAGTAAGGGATTCTTCATTTGAGCTTCTTTGTCCATTGAAGGTTTTTGATCCATGCAAGTGTGATCCGTTTTGAAGCTTTTTCTTTCATTTCAAGTGATTTGAGTTTCGAAGGTAATGTATGTGTTTTTGTTGGTTGGTTTTTAGGTTATTTTGTTCAAATTGTAAGGTAAAGGCTTTAAGAGTGATTTGGTTGTGATAAATACCATCCGAAAATATAGATCTGTAGATTTGCAGTTTCTGCAAAATCTGCGACGAAATCGGTTTTTACATGAACTAAAAAACCGATTTCGGTTTTTACAGAGGTGTAAAACCGATTCCCTATTGTGATCGGTTTTTCATGCCCCTTAAAAACCGAAATCGGTTTTTTAGTTCATGTAAAAACCGATTTCGTCGCAGATTTTGATGTTTTCGATATTTGTTGTGTTTTGGATGCCGTGTATTAAATTTAAGTGTTATATGTGGTTAGATATGATTGTAGGCAGTGTTATATCTTTTGTTTTTAATGATGGACATTGATTTATTGTGATAGATTTTGTTACATATGATTGTACTTTGTAATGTTGTCCCATTATGGTAAGACTAATTAAACATTCTTTGAATGTTATAGGAATGGCTCACGAAACGATCGTCATCAACTTTGATGGAGAGTGGAATGGATCTAACTACGTTGAGGGTGAGTCGATTATGTGTGGGGTCTCCAAAGATAGTAGTTTTTCATCGTTGGTGGATGTTGTGTATAGAGAGACTAGCATTAATAGAAGAAGGTGGGATATTCGTATATATTATTTACTACAAAGCATGAGAAATGGTCAAGTAAAAAAAATACGTATCATGTCCGATCTTGGTGTGGTTGGTTTGATGGCGGTGAGAAATGTTGATGTTAGAGAGATTTACATTGATAAGGTTGTAAGAGATTTTGGAGCTGGAGTTAGTAGGCATATCGTTCGTCCAAATGTCATCGACTCAAGACCAGACACAAGACATGAGATGCCAAATAGTAATAGACCTGTAGATCCGTATATGGTTCAAAGTCAATTTTATCTGACTTCAGGTGTTGGTAGCAATCAGGTTGATGCGTCGGTCACCCAATTTACATCTATAGAAGGTCCCATTCATGACATTAATAATGATGACATTAATAATGATTATATGAATGATGTTAGTGATGATAAAGAGCAAGACACAGATGATAATGGTGATGGGACAGGGGATAGTGATGAAGAGGAAACTGGAGATAGTGATGAAGAGGAAGCTGGAATTAATGATGTCGACGAGGATGAAAGGTTTCAAGAAATAAGATTTTCGGGTTTACAATTTCAGAACAATCCTTCACAACCACACTGGATTGTTCCCGGTGTAGAACTGGGCGACATTGAGGCTACTTCAAGCGCTATGTCAACTGTCTATCAACGTGGTACTTTGTATAAAGGTGCATTCTTTGATAGTAAACAAGAAATGTGTACAGCTATTGGAGAATATGCTCTGAAATCCAAGTTTGAATATCGTGTTAGACATTCAGACGTGGAACGATTTGAAGCTGGTTGCAAGGATAAGAGTTGTAGCTTTATAGTTCGTGCAAGATGCAGAACAGGTTGTTCGATGTGGTTTGTATTGAAGTATGTGGCGGAACACACGTGCCGTCAGGTAGCCATGGAATCACATATGAAAAGTGTGAAGGCTATTGTTATTGGAAACTTATATGCGGGAAAGGTGGGGAGGGATATTTATACACCTAATCGTTTGATCGGAGAAATGCTAGAGCAGTATGGTGTGCAAATCTTGTACAGTAAAGCTTGGAAGGCTTTACAATATGCAAAGAAACTAGCATATGGACAAGCGGACGAGTCATATCAACAGCTTCCGTGCTACTTTGAAATGTTAAAAGTATCAAACCCCGGCACCATGACGGCAATTGAGAGGGATGAAAACAACCGGTTCTTGTATTCGTTCGTTGCACTTGGAGCTTGTATTGAGGGTTTTCGATCTTACATGAGACCGGTTGTTGCTATTGATGCCACCCATTTGAAAGGTGAATACAAAGGGGTGATTTTTTTTGCTGCCTGCAAAGATGGGTCGGAGATGATTTATCCCATCGCTTTTGGATTTGCTGATGGAGAGTCAGACCGTTCATGGACTTGGTTTTTAAGCAGATTACGAGAGGCGATCGGTGTGTCAAACGATTTGCTTATCGTATTCGATCGTCACAAAAGCATATCAAATGGGATGAGTGTAGCCTTTCCCGAAGTCCCTCACATATTGTGTTTTTTCCACCTGTGGCAAAACCTGAAGCAACACTGTAAAAGTATTCGAATGTAGTGGAAAAAGCATTTTACAGTGCAGCATACAGTCATGTGCCATATGACTGCGATAGAATGTTAGAAGAAATTCGGGCGTTGCATCCAAAATCATATGACACTTTGGTTAAGGTTGGGGTAAGCAGGTGGTCACGGGCATATTGTCCAAATAGAAGATATGACATGATGACCACTAACATTGCAGAATCACTCAACAATTGCATGATGCAAGCACGTCGTTTGCCAATAACTACCGCACATGAATATGTGAGAAATGTGTTACAAAGATGGTTTAATAATAGATGTGGTGTTGCTGAAAAACTCACGACTTTTGTTACCACTGCTGCGTACGATCGAATCATGTTGGCAAAAAATTTATCAACGGAAGGTACCGTACATCATATTACAGAACCGATCACATACAGTGTTCTACATCCTAGCAAAGGCGATGCGGTGGTTAATATTGGAACGTGCACATGCACTTGCTTGAAGTGGAACTTAGATCAGTTGCCATGTATTCATGCATGTGCTGTAGCCAGGTATCATAATTGTACATTTTCTATATTTAATGTCATATCATATTTTACATTTAAATAAATATTTATTTATTATCCATGTCAAGTTTAAGGGCGTCAGTTGTGATACACTTTGCAGTTATTATTATAGCACAGAGTGGCTGAAAGCTGCATATGCACGTCCGATCAATCCCGTTCCTAAATTGTCTGATTGGAATGTTTCCGCGGAAGTTAGAAGCATGATTGTACTACCACCCATAGGAAAAAGGCAAGCAGGTAGGCCGAAAGAGGTTCGGATTCCTTCCGTTGGGGAAGCTCGTCGAACAAAGAAGTGTGGAAGATGTGGTCAGAGGGGACATAACCGTCTTCGTTGCCCTAACCCCCCAACATCCTTCAGTGGAGGGACGAGCGGAGCCGCAAGTGCAGAAGCCCAAACTAGCGAAGCCGCTACTGCAGAAGTTGGAACAAGTGCAAATGCTCATCCAAATACTGCGCCCTCACGAAGATGCCGCCTCTGTCATGAGACTAGACATAACCAACGTCGATGCCCGCAACGGTTTCCTCCTCCCAATCAAATGATGGGTAATGATCCAAACATTGATGATTAGACACATTAATTAATTGAAGCTTTTATTTTATAAAATGTATTATGTTATTTAACGCTTACTTGTTTATGTTGATTTAATCTTCATCAGAGTACAATGAAACTTATATTATTGTTTGTTTAATGACGTCTTGCAAGTATTTTATTAATTAGAACACATGTAGCATGTAAATGTGCATTTATTTATTTAGCATATGTTTAAATTTTGGGAACTCAAACTTTTATAATGACACAAGTTTCCTCAGTTATATGACACATTATTTAGCATATGCAGGCAATAATATACACCAGGTCTAAATTGGTAAAAGAAACTGATTTCGTGATTCAAGTTGATCGGTTTTTCAGGTTGATCGGTTTTTCATTATTAATAAAAAACCGAAATCGGTTTTTAATAGCTCATAAAACCGACATTGCTTAATCTACCATATGCACGTCTGATCGGTTTTTTAGTAAAAGGAGAAACCGATTTCGGGTTTTTAGGTCACTTAAAAAACCGATCTTCGTCTTTCTTGAGTTCATCCCCTTCTGATGGCTCTTGGTGGGCAACAAATGACCCCGACTTACTTAAATTTAAACAATTAAAGTAAAATTGGGTAAATAACTTACGTAATGACTATGTATGGTGAAGTTGAAGTTAAACCTGATATTCGGTGATAACATTTTCACATTGTACAAATCTTAATGTAGATTCATCTAACAATGTATTATTGTTATATTAGTCCATACTAATATAATTCAATGGTTATATTAATTCTATGGTTTTTAGTGTATTTTGATCACTGGGAAACTAACATTTGAAGGGAAAAGGGGTCAAAATCTCTCAAAATGCCATGATCGGTTTTCCATATTGGTTAAGAAACCGCAATCGGTTTTCCATTAACCTTAAAAACCGAACACTAATTTTTCCCACCTTTTTCGTCGGATCGGTTTTTCATGCTAATGAGAAACCGAATTCAGTTTTTGCACACCACTGAAAAACTGATCAGACGATTATTTCTCCTTTTTGGATATTATTGAATAATATTCATTCATTATATATCGATATCTTAGATGATCCAAACGTATATGTGGCTTCCATTTTTATTTATATAATATTGATAGAATGGCATAATTTTATATAGAATCGGTAGAGTCGCACAAATAATGTATATAAACCTTCATTCTTTTACTTTAGGAAAAAAAAAAACCTATTAATTAAATTTGAAAAAACCTATTAATTAAATTTGATCTAGGCTATTTATATACATTATTTGTGCGACTCTACCGATTTATTCACTGTTATTATTATATATTATCAGAACCTGAAATTGTAAATTAGACTTTAAGTTATTAGAACCTTAAGTTCTGGATTTCAATTAATATAACTTGAAGTTCTAAACTTTAATTTATTAGAATCAGAAGTTCTAAATTTTCAATTTAATTAGAACCAAAAGTTATATATTCTCTAAAAATTTGTTTAGGGCCAAAAGTTCTACACTTCCCATTTAATTACAATCATAAATTCTATAAGTAATTAAAATGATTGGTGTGATTTAGAAAAGAATTCCAATCTCAATTACACCGAAACCTGAAATATAACCTTACTATAAAATTTAGATATGTACTTATGAAATACAATCACATCATAGCTTGAAAACAATTAAAAAAAATTATAACGTGATTTCATTGATTATAGATCGTTACATTTTTTATTTGGAGTTCATTGATATTAACACAAATAAAAGGTAAAATGTGTATATATAATTTATTTAATTAGAAAATAAATAAAAAGGTAAATAAAAATATTAGAAAATGCTCCCATTTAATTAATAAAAATAATAACAATTACTTATATAAATGAATGAATAATTCATAAAAATAAATACAATTACTTATATACAACCTCTCCATTATTTATTACTTGTATTATATGAACATTTATTCATAAAATGTATAACTATTTATTAATTGTTATTTATGTTGCTCAAATAAATAACTTATAATTTAGAGATAACTTAGGCTAGAGGCTTATAGAGATATAGAGATTGAAGGTTCATTCTGATCAATCAAGATCAATCATTATTTATTACTTGTATTATATGAACATTTATGAATATAATTGGAACCGACGGTAAAATGTATAACTTTTTTGTTTTTTTAATTTGAAGGACAATGTATCACTATTTATGTTTGGAGAGGATATGACATTGTTATTTTGTTTTATAATAAGTAAAGCAAAATTAGGAAGATTTCTTTGAAGAGTTTTTCTTTCTTCTTTTCTTAAGTTTTTTTTTTTTTTTTTTTTAAAGCTCCTTTTTTAAGGTGTTATTTTTTTATTTTAATTTTTTGGTGAACACCTCTTTTTTTAAGTTTTTGAATAAATACAATTACTTATATAAATGAATGAATAATTCATAAAAATAAATACAATTACTTATATACAACCTCTCCATCAGAGTCAACAGACCATTTTCCAAATTTATTTACTTTATACAATGGTGTCGAAAAAGTATACAGATCCCTTGCAATCTCTGCCCTCAGTGCAATGACATCTGCAACCTGATCCGGTCGTCTTGATTTCCATGTAGTCTCGTTTGATTGTAACAAATCACGTATGTACATGACCACATATGCTCCACAGCTCGTCCTGTATTAAAAACAAATTAATTAAATGATGTTATCATACCATTAAATATAATATAAAATAAAAAATATATATATTATATATATAAATATTAAATTTTCATTAAGTTACAAATTTACTCACCCATCGGGTTGCTGGGGCACAACCGATCTATCAAGACGTTCAACTGTCCATCGCTCATCCACAGGTGGCATCTCTATCTGGGTCCTCTCATAAAATCCCACAAACAGCAATAAAATGGGCATCAAACACACCAGCGGCTCAAGTGGCGCAATGCGGAAAGCTAAGTCAGTATGTGCAAGAGAATCATATATTAATATCTTCTTCTGTCTCAAGCACACCTGACAAAGGACCCAGTGATTTTGATCTAGACTACATGGCAGCAACACCTGCAATTTGAAGACGTCAGTGATATAAGACTAATTTAAATATTTAAATGAGCAAAAAATAACTGATAATTTTTCATACAACACTCACATTTTCAACTTCCCACCACGGTACTGATGAGTCTAACTTGCCAGAATCGAATGCTAGCCACTCTGAGGGTACATCAGCTGTAACCGGATCAAATGTTTTTCCTTTGAGGACGTATTGCTCTCTATAGTATAATGTCATCAATGCCTGCAAGATAAAAAATTAAATATGTTATCACACTTAAGGGACATATGACTCTAAATTGTAACGACATAACTTATTAAAATGTAAACACTCACAAATAAAGAGCTCCCATGAACCGCATATGTAGTGTCCTCAACCTCATTCCACTTCTTTCGTAAACAGTACAAATAAGAATCGATGTGCTCAGAAGTGAACCATCTGTTCACATCCTCAATGGTTCGCAATGTCTCTGGTATCACGCACCACTGACAACGCTCAACTGCACGCCTAAAATAAAAGAAAAAAAAAAAGGTTAAATATTTTTTAATAGTAACCAACATAAAGGTATAAAACTACTTATTATCAAAACCTGAGATCCAATGACATGGAAGAAGCTTTGTATTCATTGTAGACAACCTCTACGGGGTCTACAGACTCTGCCACCTCCTCAACCTGCTTTTGGGGCACCTTCTTTTTCTTTTTTGGCGGTCCAAGATCAGTGTATGGTGTCCACAGAGATGCCGCTGGCTTCGTCTTTCGTTTGCCCCGCTCCTGGATGACCTCATCATGCAACTGTAAGGAAATCAAAACTATCAATTAAAATAAACATTTAGAATTATAAATCAAACTGTAACACAATTGAAATACTATACATACCTGGTCATCACCACGTTCATCCTCCTGATGGACCTCCTGCTCCTCCTGATGGATGGCTGTCTCGTCTCTATGGATAGGCGACTGATGGACTACCTCATCATGATGGCCAGGTGACTGATGGACCCCCTCGTCCTCATGTGGTGGTGGTGGTGGTAGTGGTGGTGGTGGTGGTGGTGGTGGTGGTGACTGATGGACCCCCTCGTCCTCATGTGGTGGTGGTGGTGGTGGGGGGGGGGGGGGGGGGGATGGGGGTGGGGGGGGGGGTGGGGGGGTGGTGGTGGTGGGCTATAGATATGGTCATCAGGGACAATGCTCCCATCATCATCATCATCATCATCATCATCATCGTCGTCATCGTCATCATCCATAGAAATCTTTAAATATTCTTCCACCCGTCTCAGCCTTCTATCCATCTTACTTACTTTCTTATAGGTTGCCTTCTGTAAACCCACAAGGTACTCAAACAACTGCATCACCTGCATAAATAAGTCATTTTACACAATGTACACAATTGAAAAAAAAAATTTCGACAGAGTCTCCCCTGTTTTTTGAGTATCCAGGGAAATATAACCTGCATATTTAAAATTACACTTCATCTATCATGTTTAGAGACTCCGTCTCTCTATCCCACTTCATATGATTATACAACATATCCACAACTTTTCCATTTACTCAAATGCACATTCACTTAACAACGAAATAAAATAAAACGATTAAGATTCGTACCTCAGAATGTACTGTAGGTACATCGTGCACCTTTTTTGCTCGTAACTCCGTAAAGTTATCCTCTGATTCAGGCTGTGCACTTGGGATGTCTTCATGCTGCTCCTCATCATTCCTTGCATCATCATCATCATCACGTGCATCATCATCATCACCACGTGCATCATCATCATCATCATCACGTGCATCAGCATCATCACCACGTGCATCATCATCATCATCATCATCATCCTCCTCACTCCCTCCGCCACCTACTTTATGTACCTCTTTGCCAACCAAATGCTTCGGATTGAATGATCTCCAATAATCCGTCTCCTTTTCGGCATCAGTAGGCTCAAGGGTTTGTGCAATACCAATTATCTGCAATATACATATATAAATGGTTAGTTATATTATTATTAATGATGGTTAAAACAAAAAAAATGAAGGAAACCATTTTCAATTACTTTCACCACTTACAGGGGGAAAATCATTCAGGTTGGTTATGCCTTTCGGGGTCCTCTTCAATGTCCGTCTCCTACACCTTGGCAGTTCATTTTGCAAGGATTGATTTTCTTTCGCTATCTTCTCTCGTAAGATCGGGAATATTTCCACCAACCACCACTATAATTTGATTAAACAAATAACAAACATATAGTTAGTGTATATATATATAAAATAAAATAAAATTCTATATATCAACCAATTAAAAGGAAACTATTATTAATTATTTACCATATTAAGTATACCTGAAATGCCGGAATATAATCATAAAGATTAATGGTCTTCGGTGGGTTTTTCACCCGCTCTTCATTAATCGCCAAATGGAGACAATGGATCAGCGTACTATAACTCAATGTACCCCAAGGGAACGAGTTCCATAACTCCGCATTCTCTATCATCACCCACATAAAATGACCAATGCTAGCTCTGTCATCCTTCCCCATGAAGAGATGGAAAGCGATCCCTACATTTGCTAACTTCAAAAGATCCTCATCATTTAAAACATTTTCACCCGCACGCCCCTGACGTCCTGTATGGCTCCTTGCCTCAACAAAGGTGGTTAGACTGGGGACACTCGGCGACACTCCATCAAACAATCGCCATAGGATGCTCTTTACATCATTTTGCACCGTATTGAAGATTTCTCGATCTACACCCCCAAAAGGAAGTCCTGTCACCAATAAAAACTCCTGTTTCCCAAACCTATATGTTCTTCCCCCGATTTCAAACCACATTTCATCACGGCGCCCACCAGGGACCTCTACCTCTCTAACAAGAAACCATAATATCACTGAAGCAGCTGTTGTATTGTTGCTGCTTATCTCTAAAATATGTCCGAATGGGCACTCTCTTATGAACCGGTCGTATAAGCCTCGTCTAGTAATCACCGCAATGATTTTACCAAGCCATTTGTGCCCAATATGTGTATTCCCGCTCGAATTCTTGCTAATTGTTTGTGAACTATATTTGTACTTGAAATCCATCTGTAGAAAACAACCAAAAACAGCAAATGATTAGTATAGTATTCAAATGTGAACAAAGAAAATCGGTTTTTAACTATGGATGGAAAACCGATCCATGATATTGATCGATTTTTCACCAGGGCTGGAAAATCGATCAATGATATTGATCGGTTTTTCACCAAAACCGATCAATGATAGAAAACAACCAAAAACAGCAAATGATGTATAGTATTCAAATGACAAATGTGAACAAATATCATTGATCGGTTTTTCACCAGGGCTGGAAAACCGATCAACGATGTTGCTCGGTTTTCCAGCCCTGGTGAAAAACCGATCAATGATATTGATCGGTTATTCACTTCGGTTTTTCACAGTACAGAAGAGAAAAACCGATCAACCTATTGAAACCGAAGTGAAAAACCGAAGTGCAAAACCCCGAAGTCGAAAACCGAAGTTAACAACCGATTGTGGATTTGAAAAACCGAAGTTAACAACCGATTGTGAAAAACCGATTTGAAAAACCGAAGTTAACAACCGATTGTGAAAAACCGATTTGAAAAACCGATTGTCAACAACCGATTTCAAAAACCGATTTCAAAAACCGATTGTCAACAACCGATTTGAAAAAACCGATTTGAAAAACTGATTGTCAACAACCGATTTCAAAAACCGATTGTGAAAAACCGATTTCAAAAAATACAAACGCCGACGATGATCGCAGCGTCATAACAACACAAATCTAACCTATTTCAACACAAAAACAACACAAATCTAACCTATTCTAATCTAATCATCATAACCTAACACAAATCCAACACAATTTAATCATCATAACACAAAACATCTCAAATTTGCAAAACGAAATTAAAAAGTTCATAACATGGTAGATTCGAGTACCTTGCCAAACTTGAGAGGGTCGCCGGCGGTCGAAGATGGTCTGCCAATGTCGAAAACGGTGAGAGAATGGCCGAAAACTGTCGAACGGTTGGTCGGGTCGTGCAAGGGGTGATCGGGTACGGGTCGCACAGTGTGGGTCGAGTTTTTGAATGGGAAACCGGTGATGAAAATGACTTTTCACCGATTTCTTACAAATATATATAGGAGGGGCTGTTTTGTAATTACATATTTTGGTTTTTTTAATTTTTTTGAAAATTAAGGGCTTATAGGTAAATATATGTAAGGGCATTATGGGTATTTTGGGTATATAATGAAATTAATTTGTTTGAGGGATTAAATTTAATTTGTTTAAAAATATTGGGTAAAAACAAAAATGGTCATTTTGAAATGGGTATTTTTCGTAATTTTCGCTTATTTAAAATATATCAAAATGATACTTCAAAATTAATTGGAACATGGAATTTTAAGTCTTTACACATTATTTGTACAAAATTGTATCAGTAAGCCACAGCCATCGTTTTGCCATTGATTAGCCTATAGGGAGATTGATGCCCTATCAATCTCCATCAAACATCAATGGCCCAAACGCTTCAATTTTCATGCACCGGAGGAGATCGCTCTTAATCTCCTCTGTAGTATAGGAGATTGATTGATCTTCTCTACTGTGGGGGAGATGGTCAATGATCTAACCCTATGTTAAAGGAGATCATCCTTTTAATCAATTTGTTTAGTTTGCTATTAGTCTTTTTTTTTTTTTTTTTTTTATCACATGAGTTGCTTTTTATTTTATTTTATTTTTTTGAAGGACCCAATAAATTAATACACATATATTAAAACAATAAAACTCCTAAATTGTTAAGGGACCAAATTGTAAATTTCATGTAAATTTACAGGACTTTACTATATAATTTTAAATGTTTCACTCCCACTTTCTATGAAATTCATTCTTTAAAAAAGTAATAATTGGATTCGTTGTTCACATTGCTTTACCTAATAAGTACCCTTTGTGATAAAAGAATTCAAGTCATGAATGACTGACTTCTTATATATTCTTCATGTGGAGGAAAACAATTGCAATATATATTCTATTAGAGAGTAACGACAAATAAATTGTAGTCAACTTTATATATGGAGGTCGATTTACAGTGAAACTTCATACATCTCTACTTAGTAACCGCAAAATTATAACGTCAATCGGTATAACATTAAATAACTGTTAAGACTCCAACATTTAAGTTTATAAATAAAAGGGATAATCTTATTTTCCCCTCTGTAGTTTGACGTAATAGTCAAAATCCACTACTGATTTAAAAAATCGCTACTAACTCTTCTATCGTTTGATTAAATAGACAAAATACCCCTTATAGTTTAACAAAATATTCAGAAACCTCTTTGTAGTTTAAGAAATTATCCAAAAAACCCCTCGATCTTTTTCATCTTTGTGCATGTCATAATTACAGAAGAGATAAAATGAAATTTCTACAAACTACAGAGAAATAATTAATGATTACATAAAACAATTGGATGGGGACAAGGGAGAGGTGGGGATTGAGAGCATCCCTGAATAAAAATTTGATGGTCAAGATTTGTACGTCTCTATTAAGTTATCTTATAAACACATTTAACTAGGATAACTATTAAATTTAAAAGTTTAAATTTGTAAGAGTTTATTAACAAGTTACATTAGATGAATAATTGAATCTATTTTAATAAAATTTGTCATGGTTCAAAAAAAACATACACATACATTTAGTTAAGAAGAAGAATGACACAATAAGTGTTACTTACCTAGCTGAAAACCATAGAAGTCATCTATTTTTATAGGATTTGAAATCGTGTGGTAAGAAAATGCCAATATATATATATATATATATGTATATACATATATATAGACACATTTTAATATAAAACTGGGGTATGCATACACTTGACAAAAAAAAAAAAAAAAAAAAAAAAAACGTGATTACATTCTAAATGTGTGATAGTAATTTATCATATGTGATCATAACTAAACATGTGTGATTATAATCAGTAAATATGATCACATTTACTGATTGTGATTAATTTGATTACATTTACTTATTGTAATAATACATGTTGTTTAATTATAATCACATATGATAAATTACAATAACATATTTTAAAATGCAATAACAATTTTTTTTTTTTTTTGTCTAGTGTATGCATATCCCAGTTGTCAGTTGTGTCCAAGAGGACTCCATGTATATGTATATGTATATATATATATATATATAGGTTTAGCTAATATAGATAATTTGATTTGTTGAATAATAATGAGTGGTGGCATTCACAGATAATTTGTTCAGAACTTTCACCCACTGGATTGTGAGAAAAGTATTTGGCAACATCGAATTCGAGACAGTTGCTGCATTTAAAGTCAATCTGGAAATTAATTTCTATGAATTGTTGAGTGTTTAGTCTTTGTTATTTTAATATATAGGATGGAAAATGACTCTTAATTTCCGTTTGATCCTAATTAAAAATCCATACCATTTTGTCTTACATTGCAATTATTCTAGTCATTTTGTTCGGAAGTTTTTGACTACCAAACACACAAAATTATCTGACAGACAGCGAATAAGTAAATTAATAAAGTGGTTGTTGGCATCGAAGTCAACGTTGTTATCCCCTAACTAGAGTTCTTCCAAGTAAATAAATAAATTGAGACCCCTTGGGTATACCTGAGATTACACTAGGCAAAAAATTTGAATGATTATATTTTATAATTATTGATTGTAATTTATTATATCTTAATTATATTTGATTACAACTAAATAAATTGGATTATATTTACAGCAATCGACAAGTAGTATTAAATTTATTATTTGTAATTAGACGTATTTAGTTATAATAATCTATAATAAAGATATAATAAATTACAATTAGTAATTATAGAATATAATCATTTTTTTTTCTAATATATTGATACCCCGGATGTATTGTAGAATGTGTCAAACAAATCTAAGTATTATTATTATTATTATTATTATTATTTGAGTATCTCAATGTAATACCAAAAATCAACCTATTCACAAGTCCAATAAACGGGTTGCAGGCAAGGTCTAAAATAACAGCTTAAGAGTGGGGTCAGTATCCAATTCAACCCAATTGAAGCGCAGAAGCCTATTGTAGCGATTAGTCAAAACCAACCAAATTTAACAAGATTGACCAAATTAAATGTAAGGATTGACTAATTAAGTAGAGACAAGGATAAAGGGAATAGATCCCTTGATCTTAGGAGTCGTTATGGCTCGACAATAGTCCTTTTCCCACTTATAAAAAGAGAGTAACCAGTGAGAAGAGGATCATCTTGACCACTATGCCGTTCTTTTGCCAAATTCTCCACAAGCACTCATCAAACATCATTATCTACACCGTCGCACAACATCCTATTCTAATATCAATAACCATCTCTCTATCACTCATCTAATCTTAGTAACCACCTCACCATCACTCATCATACACCATACACACAATCATTTATCATATGCTCTTCTTTTTATACATTTATCTATAGTCAATTACATTTCTAACTTAAGCGTTGGAGTGTCATTGGCCGGCACCAACCCGATATCAAGGTAACCCATCTATTTCGTTTGACTTTTTGTAGGTTGGTACATTCCAAAGAGCTAACTATAGAGCTAAGCCCTTACGTTAGCAAGTATAGAAATCAACCCATTATAGTTTGGCCCTGTCTGTGGGAACATAGCAATCAGAATATATAAGTCGATTGAACATATGATTAAGACAAAATAGCATAACAACAGTACTAAACAATGCCTGAAGCTCAAGTTGCCGCTTTAATGACGCAAATAAGAAGCTATATGGGGAAGCTTTAGAAACTTGAAGTAGAAAACCAAATAGTTCAGGCAAAAAATGTTGAGCTATAAACACGAGTAGAACAACTGACTGCTACGATATCACCAAGGTCCAATCAGTGAAATGGAGTAGAGCTAACAACTAAAGTGAGAAGAATGCCACTAGTGGTCAATGGATCGATTGTTAGGTAGCAAACTATCCAACTTCCTCAACTAGCTAGCTAGCCAGTAAAGTTCAATGTCACAAGATTCGCCAAAGATCAGGCAAGGAATTTGACAATTGATCATGAACCTCTACAATATAATAGATGAAGACTATCGAGTGCTTGACAACACATTGTAATGCCCGGAGGTAGCGAGTAAGTCGCATTAATTCAAGCTACACAACTAGAAGCAACAACCTTAATAGTACTGAGTGATGTAAAGGAAGTTAGGAATCTATGATAGACCATTTTGGTGTCGAACAAACTAACAATGAGGTTTGTAGAGATTGAAGCTATGATAAATTGAATCCATAGTATGTTGGCCTCCAAAAGAAAGAGCACTGCTATAAGCTTTGTGGATTCGCCTTTTATCGACTTAATTGCATTGGTGGAGATGCCCAAGAAGTTCAACCTTCCCAACATGAAGATGCATGATGTGACGACCAATCTTGCCGATCATATCATCCAATACAAGCAGTGTATGTTTAAGGTCGCCGTTCCACGTAACCTTAAAGAAGCAGTAATGTGTAAAGGGTTCAAATCAAGTTTACTGAGATCAACATTGCAGTGGTTCATGAACATACTAAAGAACAGCATAAGATCCTCTGCTTAACTCATGGATATGTTCATAGAGCAACTTGTGAGCAATAAAAAGCCAGAGAAACACTCAGATGACTTGTATTTTTTAGTGCAAAGTCTAGGCGAGTGCCATAGAAACTATGTCGATCAATTCAACAAGGAGAAGGTTTCAATCCCAAACTTCAATGTCTCCATCATTGTCTCTACTTTTAGGAATGGGATGCTCCATGATTCAGAACTATTGATGGGTCACTAATTATTATTATTTTATTCATAATTTACCTATTTATATGTTATGTTTTTTAGTGAAACTAGTGCTTTTATTTGCTTTGTGTTTTTGTTTTAAACTTAGGTTTTGAGAAGAAAATATAGTAATTAGCGGAATTTCAAAAAATAAATTCAAGAGTGAATTGCAAAAGTTTGAAAGATTTTAAAGTCAGAAACTTAATTGCAAAGTCCGAAGATTATTGAAGCTCAAAGATAATTAGAAGAAGTTTAGGGGTTGAATATGTAATTTACCAATCGAATAAGAGTTAAAAAAAAGGCGTAATTAATATACGGCAAGTTTGTGTCTCAAGTTCGAACTCATGACATGAAGCTGTAGCACTACAACATGTTCGTGTGGCATGTTTGAAGTCGCAACACCTATTTTTCGTAGATTTCCCACTTCATTCATGCATTGATTGCTTTGCTTTCTTGTCAAGAAATCTATTTTGGTTGACCCTTGAGCACTATAATTAGGTGCTTTCACCATTCATTCAACACACATAAGAGAAGATAGAGAGAGAAGTAAAGAAGCAAAGCTGAAGGCTTCAGTTCCATCTTCTCTTTTCTTCATCTTTATTTTTATGTAGTTAGTTTATTAATTAAGGCTAACTTGAAGCCCTAAATATGAACTTAATTTGTTTATCTTTTCAATAAAGCTTTATGATTTGCATAATGAAATTAATATCTCTATTTTAATTTTATCTTATTTATTTTGTTTCTTTGATTGATCATTGTAGTAACATATTTTATGATTATATTATAAGAATATAAATCGCACGCCAAACAGACATATTCTTGATTTGTAACAATCAATTGTTTACGAACCAATTAAGGAGCATTAATTCATAGATACCTAGGATAGACGCCATGTTCTAGGATTTGTGTGACCTACTTAATGGATGCCAATTATTAGATTTAAGTAGACACCATGCTAGGTTATTCTTAGGAATACAAGTATCTACATAAACGCCATGTGATTTACATACAATCTAAGAAAAAATAAATACTACATCCAGTATGGCCATTACCTTGTCATGAATGTCTTCATCATGCATTATCACGGATTTGCTTTATTTATCTTTATAACAAATTGACGAATTGTTTAGTGGTGGATAGGATGTCCAAACTAAGGGTTTTTTTTTTTTTTCCCCATCGATTTTGTTTTAATTAATTTAGTTTTCCACTTGTAATTTAATTTTTTTTACTTTTTAAACTCAATCACAAGAACCCTTTTATTTAATTTATTTGTCCTTAGATTAGGTCTTAAATAAACTTAAAATTAAAGTAAGTTGAAACTTCTAGTTAGATCGACCTTTTTTTGTCACTATACTCGATAAACGATTTGTGCAATTGTAAGGTTTTAATAAATTAGTTTGTTAAAAAATTAACCAACACCTGTATAAGGAATTGACGAAATATCCTTTTAAGACCATGAAGGATGTGCTGACAAGGTCACGAGTACAAATCAACTGAGAGGAAGATGTAGCAAATCATCAACAGAAGGGGTTGAGTGTCAAATGGATAACAAAATTGGTCTATTAGACAGAAATAGCTCTTATAGATCAGCACCATATCCTAGTAGAAGGGATGATTGGTAGGAATGACGTTGACTATATGATCGACTTAACGATCGACCAACTAGACAATATGATCTATTGACAGGTCACAAAAACCTCTTCCATGCTACAAAAACATTAGCCCTATCAAAGTAGTTACAATAATGGAAAGTATGGACAATGCCATGAAGTGGCTTGAAAAGATGAGAGGTCCGCCCAGATTTAGAGACAAGTCTAAATGGTGTGAATTTCATGGCGACTATGAGCACAAGATGGAAGATTGCATCTCTTTACGAATCGAGGTTGCATTGCTCTTAAGAATGGTTACCTTAGGCAATTTCTTAGTGACAAAGGAAAAGAAACAATATGTTGAGTTAATGATCGACAAAAAGAGAATGAGCCTACTCCACTAATACCTTTGGTCTATGAGAGGACAAGAAATGTGATCACAGGAGGTTCGAAGGTGAATGGTGCGACACAAAGAGATGTGATGGTAGTTGGAAGTGAAGACTACGTAATTAGTTTTCCCAACAACGAAGCGACCGATTTGTTTAACCCACCATGTTACTTGGGTTATGAGGAAATTGCACAACACTCCTTTAATGTTTCTCCAAAAGCATATGAAAACACATTTACCTTTTTATTACACCAAACCCCTTAGTTGTGTCATTAGACTTTTGTCAATGTTAAGTGAGTGAAGGACATTTTGCTACTTTCACCTAAGACTGGTAGGGTATCAATTATTAAATATAAATTGTAAGCCCTCGAATTGGATTTTACGGATTTCCCCAGATATAGTCCCTAAATAATTATTGGAGACCCTAATTGGTTTATGGAAATACTTAAGGTCATAGAAAACCCATAGAAATCTATTTCAACTCGATTGGAGACTAAACGGAAGGATAAAACAGTGAATGAAATCGAGTAAATTTTAAGGAAATAAGGGACTAAGTTGAAGATAAATTTTAATAATTGTGGTTAAAGTGGAATTAAGTTAAAAGTCAATGGAGGAGACCGATATTTTTAAAGGACGTGACCGTCATTTTGAGAATAATTTGGGGAGGAAAATAGAAGCCAAAAGTTTGTCTAAAAATCTAAAGAGAGAGAGAGTGAGCTGTCGTAGAAAAGAGAAGAGAAGAAGAAAGAAGAGAAAGAAGAAGAAGAAGGAAGAAGAAAAATGAGAGAGAGCTAACCGTGACTGCCGACCAAGTAGCTCCGACCAGCTTAGCTCGACGCCGTAAAGCTCGTCGAACCAACAACAGATCAGATTGAAGCCGAGCTGATCGACGCTGAAACGAAGCAGATCTGCCGACCGTTGCCGCACGACGCTAAACGGAGTAGAACTGCCGCGAACTAGACTTGTTCGCTGTCGCGCCGACACCGATGAGTACCTGTCACCGACCCGCACCAGATTGAGCTGAAACCGAGCTGAACGGCGGCCAAAACCAGCTCATCCCACGCGTGAAACTGCCGTCGATCGACAGTAAAAACCAACCTCCAACTGCGGCGAAGCTGAGAGGGAAAGAGAGAGAGGAAGAGAGGAGGAAGAAGAGAGGAAAAATCCAGCCCAGATCTGCTATAAAACTAGTCCAAAATCAGCTCGAAAATCATTCTCAAAGCGTAGTCAACGCGAAAGAAAAGGGGTGAGTTATTTAAGTTTGAAATTGATGATTTCGTTGGTGATTTAAGTTGATTCGAAATGGATCTCGTTATGATTTGTTTGTTGGTTGTTTTTGAGTGAAAACGAGTTGAAAAACAAGTGGATTTAAGCCTATTGGGAGTTTAGAAAACCAAAAATTCAAAGAGAATCCAAATCGCGCAATAAACTAGTTTAAAGGACAATTTTGTAAATTTGACCCTTATGATGTCCGTTGAGAGTTTGGATGACCCTAATGAGTTTAATTAGGCATATTGAAGCTATTAAAAGTGAAAGATTAAGATTATAAATCAAAATGGAAAGTTGCGCGTAAAAAGGATTATATAGGGACGATTGTATAATTTCGAGTTTCCAGAAGTGACGCGAACGTAAATTTATACTTCCATATGTTGTGTAGGTGACGAGGGAGCTCGAGGATCGAGACGAGAGGATTAGGGGCTCTGCACGCGCTATTTTCAGTCATCAGTTTTGTGAGTGAGTTTTATTTAAAGATTTTAAAAGTATTTCAAATTATCAAATTTGATTTGATAAGTAATTGCTTGAGTTTATTTTAAATGTATTGATATATGCATGAGCATTAGTTTGAAATGAGAATGTGATTTTATATGCATATATATAAAGTTGTTGAAATGAAACTGCAGAAACTAAGTTTTCAAGTTTGAATTGAGAAAATCAGTTTTAGTGCTTAATGCACTCAGAAAATGAGTTTTAGTGCTTATGGCACTCAGAAATCATATTTTAGTGTTTTACGCACTCAGAAAAAAGAATTGTGCTTTTGCACCAGAAAGTTAAAGCAGAAAAGAGAAAAGTGTTTTCAAAACCAGAAAGTATCACCTCAGGGATTTTCAGAGATTACAGAGCAGTTTAGACCCGATCGGTCTATCCCACTTCAGTTGGCACAGTCCTGGGGAGGGATAAGTCACTAACCAGGGGGATAAGTGTCAGAGTCTGTCAGTCGAGTCGCCATTACTGATGTGGGGTAGTGTTTCGTGTGCCATGGTTAGCGCTGAGAAATTCCGCACATGGCCACGAGATGTCTCAGGTTAGGCGAGCTATGGTTAGCGCTGAGAAATTCCGCACATAGCCGCGAGATGTCTCAGAATTGACGAGCTATGGTTAGCGCTGAGAAATTCCGCACATAGCCGTTAGATTCTAGAGACCCCGGATTTAGGGATACTATGGTAATTTTAAAAGATATCAGGAAACGGTTTTAAAAAGAAAAGCAGATTTGAGATAAAAGATATTTTATAATTATTATTGAAGTTATTTCTGATTTACAGTTGCAAGTTTTGTATTTAAATATGTGCTTGTGTTTATATATGAAAGCTCTTGTTTAAGTTGATATTTAAGAGATTTAAACGTGAAAAGTTTTAGAAACAAAGAATAGTTTTCAAACGTTTTCAGAGGAGGACGTTTTGAAAAACAGATTTTCAAAGAAAAGATAAATTACCACTCACTGAGCTTCTAGCTCATTATTTTCTGTTTTCTATAAAAACCTCCTCAGGTACTCTCAGCAGGTAGCCGATCAGTAGTATTACCTCCAGCGGGTGAGCCGGCGCGACACGACATCATTGAGTACCTCATTTTGTTTTAGCAGTTATATTTCATGTAAATATCTTTTGAAATATATAAGTAATTTAAAAGTTGTAATTATTTGTTTATAACTGTTTTTAAACTGTTTTTGATTTAAATGCAGTTTATTAAATGTTATTTGAATTTTCATAAGTTGATTTAAAAATCAAATGCATGATTGAGGCCTATGGGCAACCAGAAGTTGGGTTGGTGATAAATTTTAGTCGAAGTGTTGATATTTTTGTAAACAGGTTTTTCGGGAACGTTAAAAATGCAGCCGTTATGCTATCGAAAATTTCTTAGAAAAATAAGTTTCAAAAAAATGAATTTAAAATTAAAAAAAAAAAAAAATTTCCTACACGTTTTTAGTTTTTAAAGAAAACCCAACCCAACAATGTTTCAGAAAGTATGAAAGAGTTTAGGGTTCGCTCCACGAATTTCGCTTAGCCCGACGAGTCGGGTCTGGGAGGGATCCGTTGAGGTGCCCGGCGTGACCGACCGGATCAGAGTTAGAGGTATCCGAGTTGGGTCGCGTCAAGGTGGTATCAGAGCAGGTTAGTTGCAGCCAAGGCTGGCTACATGATCGGGGGTTCTCACAGTGTGAGTAAGACTGGCGAAGCATTGGCTCTTACCCCGACAAGTCCGGGAGTCCGATTGCTCACGAAAGGGTTAGGCAAAGGCCTAGGTCGAGAGGCCGTGTGTAAAACCTGTGTCTGAGGTACACCTGATAGCCAGCTGTTTACTGTCAGGTGGTATCAGAGCAAGGTTTTGGAAAGTTTTAAAAAGTTTTGAGAAAAGTCAATTTCGAAGAGTTTTAAGAAAATTTCAGTATGTTTTAGATCGTTTTGAAGCATTGCATGATTTTGCATTATTTCTAAATTTTATTTTCATGCATTCGAACATCATAGATATGTAGCGTCGTGGTCGTGGTCGCCCGAGGATTTGGAGGGTAGTTGAGGTACCTATGAGAGAGGAGGAGTCCGAGCGTGGTGCGAGGTATGTGAATGCCCTAATAGAGCAGCCTACATTTGAGTAGGGAGTACCGAATTGGTCAGTGTTTTGATTGTAAAATATTAAATAAAGTTATAGATTGATTTATGAAATAGATGTGAAAGATAAAGGAAAGCGATAAAAAGATATTCCATTGGTTAGAGATTTTTCTGATGTATTTGGATGATATAACCTTATGTTTTGATCAATTATAAGGGATATAGAGTTATTTCGTTTAATTACTATTTAGCACAAGATGTAGAACTTGAAAATGTTGATATGATGAGTCATAAAAGTGTGGAATAAATTGGAAGGATAGTATGTGATGAGATTTGGTTATTGTATATGGACATAATTCTCTATTTTGAGTACAAATGAAATTTGAGGATTTCAGCCTCCCTTGGATAAATTTTCAGAGTTAAGTGTTGATATCGAATCTAAATGTGATTAATTGTGTGAGTAAGGTATTGTTGTTGAATAATAGAGTTGCACAGCGAAAGCATAGGGTATAATCTTTAGTTCGAAACCAATCATGTTTATTAGAATTGAAATCAAGATATGAAGTAGTAAACCGTGAGTTTGAGATAATGAAGAGAGATTGAAAGACATTCCAGTAGTTAGAAAATTTCCAAATGTGCGCTCTCAAAGAACTCTCCTGGTTTACCATCCGAGAGGGAAATTAGTGAATATGACCAGAAGTTGTAATGTTCATTACATTGAATTGGCTATTGAATTAGGATTGATGTGAATAATTGGTGATCGAATTTTGAAATGCTTAGATGATATGATTTTATGGTGAGTAATTAAATCAGATACGATATTATTATGTTTAATAACTGCTTAGCATAAAGCGCGATTTGAGAATATTGATGGTAAGAATCACAAAGGTCATAGAGTTCATTAGAAAGGTAACAGGTAAGTAAGATGGATCATGAACGAATCAGATTTTTGATGTTAAATAATCTGCTAATTGATGGATGTTATGAAATGAGGTTGAGTTAGTATATGAGGACATGATTGTTTATTTTTGAATATAGATCAGATTTGAGGATTTAAGTTCTTTATTGAAGATTTTGGAGTTAGGTGTGAATCGTGATGAGATAGTGAAATTGCGTAGCAAAAGTGTAATGTGTAATCTTTAATTTGAGAAATTCATGTCTATTAGATTTGAAATTTGAGTTATGGAACAATAGATATCAATTTGGAAATGGCAAGATGAGGTATATATAAATGAGATATAGTTTTAATGCCATGAAATATGATCCAGAAGAGGATATAGGTAATGATTCTTAAATTAATGATGATGTTTAAGTATTGATTGATTTAAGAGCTCTCTATTTTATTAATTTTGTGGATCTTATTGATGGAATTAGTTTGGATGCGAGATTATGAAAGTGTAGTATCAAGTAATTTTTCCTTCAGACGATGAGGTGAGTTTGGGTGGATATTAGTTATAAGTATTGACTTGAAAGATGAGACAAATCAGCCTGTATCTTTGGCTGTGTTGATGATCTGATTAAGAAAAAAAAAATAAAAAATGAGAGCCTTATTTGAAATACGGTACGTAGATCCTTAAGTAGTATCATAGTTTATGAGTTTCAAATGATTGGAGTTCTTGAGAAGGAATGACAGAGAGCTAGTAAGGCTAAGTTTCTAGTTCAATTTCTAAAAGAGAAACTCAGGAAGAAGATATTTGAACAGGATGTTCAAGCAATGATGATGTAAAGGTTAGAGCGATGATACATAAAATGTTATAAATGATGTTACAGTGAAAAAAGGATTCAAAAGAGAGAATTATTCAGATGAGATCATTTAGAAATTTCGAGGACGAAATTTTTATAAGGAGGGGAGAAATTGTAAGCCCTCGAATTGGATTTTACGGATTTCCCCAGATATAGTCCCTAAATAATTATTGGAGACCCTAATTGGTTTATGGAAATACTTAAGGTCATAGAAAACCCATAGAAATCTATTTCAACTCGATTGGAGACTAAACGGAAGGATAAAATAGTGAATGAAATCGAGTAAATTTTAAGGAAATAAGGGACTAAGTTGAAGATAAATTTTAATAATTGTGGTTAAAGTGGAATTAAGTTAAAAGTCAAGGGAGGAGACCGATATTTTAAAGGATGTGACCGTCATTTTGAGAATAGTTTGGGAAGGAAATAGAAGCCAAAAGTTTGTCTAAAAATCTAAAGAGAGAGAGAGTGAGCTGTTGTAGAAAAGAGAAGAGAAGAAGAAAGAAGAGAAAGAAGAAGAAGAAGGAAGAAGAAAAAGGAGAGAGAGCTGACCGTGACTGCCGACCAAGTAGCTCCGACCTGCTTAGCTTGACGCCGTAAAGCTCGTCGAACCAGCAACAAATCAGATTGAAACCGAGCTGATCGACGCTGAAACGAAGCAGATCTGCCGACCGCTGCCGCGCGACGCCAAACGGAGCAGAACTACCGCGAACCAGACTTGTTCGCTGTCGCGCCGACGCCGATGAGCACCTGTCACCGACCCGCACCAGATCGAGCTGAAACAGAGCTGAACGGCGGCCAAAACCAGCTCATCCCGCGCGTGAAATTGCCGTCGATCGACAGTAAAAACCAACCTCCAACTGCGGCGAAGCTGAGAGGGAAAGAGAGAGAGGAAGAGAGGAGGAAGAAGAGAGGAAAAATCCAGCCCAGATCTACTATAAAACTAGTCCAAAATCAGCTCGAAAATCATTCTCAAAGCGTAGTCAACGCGAAAGAAAAGGGGTGAGTTATTTAAGTTTGAAATTGATGATTTCGTTGGTGATTTAAGTTGATTCGAAATGGATCTCGTTATGATTTGTTTGTTGGTTGTTTTTGAGTGAAAACGAGTTGAAAAACAAGTGGATTTAAGCCTATTGGGAGTTTAGAAAACCAAAAATTCAAAGAGAATCCAAATCGCGCAACAAACTAGTTTAAAGGACAATTTCGTAAATTTGACCCTTATGATGTCCGTTGAGAGTTTGGATGACCCTAATGAGTTTAATTAGGCATATTGAAGCTATTAAAAGCGAAAGATTAAGATTATAAATCAAAATGGAAAGTTGCGCGTAAAAAGGATTATATAGGGACGATTGTATAATTTCGAGTTTTCAGAAGTGACGCGAACGTAAATTTATACTTCCATATGTTGTGTAGGTGACGAGGGAGCTCGAGGATCGAGACGAGAGAATTAGGGGCTCCGCACGCGCTATTTTCAGTCATCAGTTTTGTGAGTGAGTTTTATTTAAAGATTTTAAAAGTATTTCAAATTATCAAATTTGATTTGATAAGTAATTGCTTGAGTTTATTTTAAATGTATTGATATATGCATGAGCATTAGTTTGAAATGAGAATGTGATTTTATATGCATATATATAAAGTTGTTGAAATGAAACTGCAGAAACTAAGTTTTCAAGTTTGAATTGAGAAAATCAGTTTTAGTGCTTAATGCACTCAGAAAATGAGTTTTAGTGCTTATGGCACTCAGAAATCAGATTTTAGTGTTTTACGCACTCAAAAAAAAGAATTGTGCTTTTGCACCAGAAAGTTAAAGCAGAAAAGAGAAAAGTGTTTTCAAAACCAGAAAGTATCACCTCAGGGATTTTCAGAGATTACAGAGCAGTTCAGACCCGATCGGTCTATCCCACTTCAGTTGGCACAGTCCTGGGGAGGGATAAGTCACTAACCAGAGGGATAAGTGTCAGAGTCTGTCAGTCGAGTCGCCATTACTGATGTGGGGTAGTGTTTCGTGTGCTATGGTTAGCACTGAGAAATTCCGCACATGGCCACGAGATGTCTCAGGTTAGGCGAGCTATGGTTAGCGCTGAGAAATTCCGCACATAGCCGCGAGATGTCTCAGAGTTGACGAGCTATGGTTAGCACTGAGAAATTCCGCACATAGCCGTTAGATTCTAGAGACCCCAGATTTAGGGATACTATGGTAATTTTAAAAGATATCAGGAAACGGTTTTAAAAAGAAAAGCAGATTTGAGATAAAAGATATTTTATAATTATTATTGAAGTTATTTCTGATTTACAGTTGCAAGTTTTGTATTTAAATACATGCTTGTGTTTATATATGAAAGCTCTTGTTTAAGTTGATATTTAAGAGATTTAAACGTGAAAAGTTTTAGAAACAAAGAATAGTTTTCAAATGTTTTCAGAGGAGGACGTTTTGAAAAACAGGTTTTGAAAGAAAAGATAAATTACCACTCACTGAGCTTCTAGCTCATTATTTTCTGTTTTTTATAAAAACCTCCTCAGGTACTCTCAGCAGGTAGCCGATCAGTAGTATTACCTCCAGCGGGTGAGCCGGCGCGACACGACATCATTGAGTAGCTCATTTTGTTTTAGCAGTTATATTTCATGTAAATATCTTTTGAAATGTATAAGTAATTTAAAAGTTGTAATTATTTGTTTATAACTGTTTTTAAACTGTTTTTGATTTAAATGCAGTTTATTAAATGTTATTTGAATTTTCATAAGTTGATCTAAAAATCAAATGCATGATTGAGGCCTATGGGCAACCAGAAGTTGGGTTGGTGATAAATTTTAGTCGAAGTGTTGATATTTTTGTAAACAGGTTTTTCGGGAACGTTAAAAATGCAGCCGTTATGCTGCCGAAACTTTCTTAGAAAAATAAGTTTCAAAAAAATGAATTTAAAATTAAAAAAAAAAAAAAAATTTCCTACGCATTTTTAGTTTTTAAAGAAAACCCAACCCAACAATGTTTTAGAAAGTATGAAAGAGTTTAGGGTTCGCTCCATGGATTTCGCTTAGCCCGACGAGTCGGGTCTGGGAGGGATCCGTTGGGGTGCCCGACGTGACCGACCGGATCAGAGTTAGAGGTATCCGGGTTGGGTCGCGTCATAAATAGACTTTTAAAATTAAAAAATTGAATTAAAAATTAAAAACCCACCATCACCATCATTATATTCATTACAATCATCAACAAAACCCACCACCATCATCATCATCATAGCCAATCTCCTCCTATTCTCGTTCTCTCTTCTTTTTCAGGTTTCAAACAAAAACACAACCTTGATCTGCAACTCATTCCATTCTCTCTTCTTATGATCACCATCGTCGATCAATAATTTTTTTTTTTTTTTAAGATTTCTATTTTCTTCAATTGGGTTGACGAACCCAAATGAAGATTCATCTAGGTTCGTCGAACCCAGATGAATATGGTTTTGTCGACCCAAATTCATCTTCATTTAGGTAGACCTAGATGAAGAACATGTATTTTTTTTTTTAATAATAATAAATGTTGATGGATGTTGTGTAAGCCTCGAATTGGATTTTACGGATTTTCCCAGATATAGTCCCTAAATAATTATTGGAGACCCTAATTGGTTTATGGAAACGCTTAAGGTTATAGAGAACTCATAGGGATTGAATTAAACTTGATTGGAGATTAAACGGAATGATAAAATGATGAAGGGAATCGAATAATTTTTAAGGTGAATAAGGGACTAATTTGAAGATAAATTTTAATAATTATGGTCATAGTAAGATTTAGTTAAAAGATAAGGGAGGAGAATGGAATTATCTTAGGGCGTAAGTGGAATAAATGAGAATTGTGGGGAGGAAAATAGAAGCCAAGAAGTATAGTTGACTTTTTAAAATAAAAGACAAACTAGTCTCTCCGAAGAAGAAGAAGAAAGAAAAGAAAGAAGAAGAGAGAAGAAAGAAAGAAGAAGGAGAGAAGAAGATATCGTCGTTGCCATGCCGACCATCCAGCCGCCGACCAAGCTCGCCGTCGCCGAACAGCAGCTGCCGAAGTCGAGCAGAAACGTCACGCAAACCAGCTGCGAACCAGAGCAGAAAAACCGAGCAGAACAGCCGTGAAACAGCTCCGATCGATGTGGAAAAGAGCTGGCAACGAGCTGACCGTCCGGTCACCTGCTGAACCCGCGCCCTAGCCCAACCGATCCAATCCATTTCCAGCTGCAACCAAGCTCGAACCCAGCTCGAAACCCGTGTGAATAGGCAGCAGATCGACGATGGAGACAGTGCAGAACGGCAGCGAAAAACAGCTGCAAATTGCGGCGAACTGAGAGGGAAAGAGAGAGAGGAAGAGAGGAGGAAGAAGAGAGGAAAAATCCAGCCCAGATCTGCTATAAAACTAGTCCAAAATCAACTCGAAAATCATCCTCAAAGCGTAGTCAACGCGAAAGAAAAGGGGTAAGTTATTTAAGTTTGAAATTGATGATTTCGTTGGTGATTTAGGTTGATTCGAAATGGATCTCGTTATAATTTTTTTGTTGGTTGTTTTTGAGTGAAAACGAGTTGAAAAACAAGTGGATTTAAGCCTATTGGGAGTTTAGAAAACCAAAAATTCAAAGAGAATCCAAATCGCGCAATAAACTAGTTTAAAGGGCAATTTCGTAAATTGACCCTTATGATGTCCGTTGAGAGTTTGGATGACCCTAATGAGTTTAATTAGGCATGTTGAAGCTATTAAAAGCGAAAGATTAAGATTAGAAATCAAAATGAAAAGTTGCGCGTAAAAAGGATTATATAGGGACGATTGTGTAATTTCGAGTTTCCAGAAGTGACGTTAACGTAAAGTTATGTTTCCATATGTTATGTAGGTGACGAGGACGCTCGTGGATCGAGGCGAGAGGATTAGGGGCTCCGCACATGCTATTTTCAGTCAATAGTTTTGTGAGTGAGTTTTATTTAAAGATTTTAAAAGTATTTCAAATTATCAAATGTGATTTAATAAGTAATTGCTTGAGTTTATTTTAAATGCATTGATATATGCATGAGCATTAGTTTGAAATGAGAATGTGATTTTATATGCATATATATAAAGTTGTTGAAATGAAATTTCAGAAACTAAGTTTTCAAGTTTGAATTGAGAAAATCAGTTTTAGTGCTTAATGCACTCAGAAAATGAGTTTTAGTGCTTATGGCACTCAGAAATCAGAATTTAGTGCTTTACGCACTCAGAAAAGAGAATTGTGCTTTTGCACCAGAAAGTTAAAGCAGAAAAGAGAAAAGTGTTTTCAAAACCAGAAAGTATCCCCTCAGGGATTTTCAGAGATTACAAAGCAGTTTAGACCCGATCGGTCTATCCCACTTCAGTTGGCACAAACCTGGGGAGGGATAAGCCACTAACCAGGGGGATAAGTGTCAGAGTTTGTCAGTCGAGTCGCCATTACTGATGTGGGGTAGTGTTTCGTGTGCTACGGTTAGCACTGAGAAATTCCGCACATGGCCACGAGATGTCTCAGGTTAGGCGAGCTATGGTTAGCGCTAAGAAATTCCGCACATAGCCGCGAGATGTCTCAAGAGTTAACGAGCTTTGGTTAGCGCTGAGAAATTCCGCACATAGCTGTTAGATTCGAGAGACCCCAAATTTAGGGATACTATGGTAACTTTAAAAGATATCAGGAAACAGTTTTAAAAAGAAAAGCAGATTTGAGATAAAAGATATTTTATAATTATTATTGAAGTTATTTATGATTTACAGTTGCAAGTTTTGTATATAAATACGTGCTTGTGTTTATATATGAAAGCTCTTGTTTAAGTTGATATTTAAGAGATTTAAGCGTGAAACGTTTTAGAAACAAAGAATAGTTTTCAAACGTTTTCAGAGGAGGACGTTTTGAAAAACAAATTTTGAAAGAAAAGATAAATTACCACTCACTGAGCTTCTAGCTCATTATTTTCTGTTTTCTATAAAAACCTCCTCAGGTACTCTCAGCAGGTAGCCGATCAGTAGTATTATCTCCAGCGGGTGAGCCGGCGCAACACGACATCATTAAGTAGCTCATTTGGTTTTAGCAGTTATATTTCATGTAAATATCTTTTGAAATGTATAAGTAATTTAAAAGTTGTAATTATTTGTTTATAACTGTTTTTAAACTGTTTTTGATTTAAATGCGGTTTATTAAATGTCATTTGAATTTTCATAAGTTGATTTAACAATCAAATGCATGATTGAGGCCTACGGGCAACCAGAAGTTGGGTTGGTGATAAATTTTAGTCGAAGTGTTGATATTTTTGTAAACAGGTTTTTCAGGAACATTAAAAATGCAGCTGTTATGCTGTTGAAAATTTCTTAGAAAAATAAGTTTCAAAAAAATGATTTTAAAATTAAAATTAAAAAAATTTTCCTACGCGTTTTTAGTTTTTAAAGAAAACCCAACCCAACGATGTTTCAGAAAGTATGAAAGAGTTTAGGGTTCGCTCCACGGGTTTCGCTTAGCCCGACGAGTCGGGTCTGAGAGGATCCGTTGGGGTGCCCGGCGTGATCGACCCGATCAGAGTTAGAGGTATCCGGTTCGGGTCGCGTCATGTTGGTTGATAAAGATGATGGTGGATTGATGTTGATGGTGTTGGTTGATGAAGATAATGGCTGAGAAAGGAGAAAAAGTTGAAGAAGCAGATCGGAGGTGAAGAAGTTGAAGAAGTTAAAATAGTTGAAGAAGTTGAAGTTGATAGTGGATTGAGGATGATGAAATGCCATTAGGTGGCTGATGAATGTGATTATTAGAGATGGGGATCTATCTCCATCATCCACTTTTTATAATGGACACCCTTAAAAATATATGTATTTTTTTAAAGAACAAATTACACGATACCCCCCGAGGTAAGGCCATAAACATACAGATACGAAGTTTGGTTTTTGTAACAAAAACCCCCCACATTGTCAGCGATCGTTAGTCACCGTTAGTAAGGTGAGGGGTATTTTCATCAATTTATTGGGAGACTCTGGCATGTTATAAATCTAGTATAGTTGACAGTGGATTTAAAAATTAATTTCATAAAAAATAAATATAAAAATATTAAAGATACATTTAACGCTCTCAATGCATTTAAAAATCTTAAAAAAAAAATAATTTAAAAAATTAAAAAATAATTATTATGAATAACACTACAGTAAATCATATTCAATATAAAGAATAAAAAGAGCCAGTAAATCTCTAACAGAAGAATCTAGATGGTAATCCCCCTCTGCTTTTTTGATTTGTCACCACCAAACCTAAACTCCATAGCTATCGTCAACATCACCACCTCCACTGCCGGCCAAAGACTCACCACTAACTCACCACTAACAACCATTCACCAAACCCCAATCCTAAATTTCGATCAAATACCAAACCAAAATCCAACTGGATCTAAATCTAGACCATTGAACCCACGACCTTATTTGCCTTTTTGAACCCGCACATAGCTGTTAGATTCGAGAGACCCCAGATTTAGGGATACTATGGTAACTTTAAAAGATATCAGGAAACAGTTTTAAAAAGAAAAGCAGATTTGAGATAAAAGATATTTTATAATTATTATTGAAGTTATTTATGATTTACAGTTGCAAGTTTTGTATATAAATACGTGCTTGTGTTTATATATGAAAGCTCTTGTTTAAGTTGATATTTAAGAGATTTAAGCGTGAAACGTTTTAGAAACAAAGAATAGTTTTCAAACGTTTTCAGAGGAGGACGTTTTGAAAAACAAATTTGAAAGAAAAGATAAATTACCACTCACTGAGCTTCTAGCTCATTATTTTCTGTTTTCTATAAAAACCTCCTCAGGTACTCTCAGCAGGTAGCCGATCAGTAGTATTATCTCCAGCGGGTGAGCCGGCGCAACACGACATCATTAAGTAGCTCATTTGGTTTTAGCAGTTATATTTCATGTAAATATCTTTTGAAATGTATAAGTAATTTAAAAGTTGTAATTATTTGTTTATAACTGTTTTTAAACTGTTTTTGATTTAAATGCGGTTTATTAAATGTCATTTGAATTTTCATAAGTTGATTTAACAATCAAATGCATGATTGAGGCCTACGGGCAACCAGAAGTTGGGTTGGTGATAAATTTTAGTCGAAGTGTTGATATTTTTGTAAACAGGTTTTTCGGGAACATTAAAAATGCAGCTGTTATGCTGTTGAAAATTTCTTAGAAAAATAAGTTTCAAAAAAATGAATTTAAAATTAAAATTAAAAAAATTTTCCTACGTGTTTTTAGTTTTTAAAGAAAACTCAACCCAACGATGTTTCAGAAAGTATGAAAGAGTTTAGGGTTCGCTCCTCCACGGGTTTCGCTTAGCCTGACGAGTCGGGTCTGAGAGGATCCGTTGGGGTGCCCGGCGTGATCGACCCGATCAGAGTTAGAGGTATCCGGTTCGGGTCGCGTCATGTTGGTTGATAAAGATGATGGTGGATTGATGTTGATGGTGTTGGTTGATGAAGATAATGGCTGAGAAAGGAGAAAAAGTTGAAGAAGCAGATCGGAGGTGATGAAGTTGAAGAAGTTAAAATAGTTGAAGAAGTTGAAGTTGATAGTGGATTGAGGATGATGAAATGCCATTAGGTGGCTGATGAATGTGATTATTAGAGATGGGGATCTATCTCCATCATCCACTTTTTATAATGGACACCCTTAAAAATATATGTATTTTTTTAAAGAACAAATTACACGATACCCCCCGAGGTAAGGCCATAAACATACAGATACGAAGTTTGGTTTTTGTAACAAAAACCCCCCACATTGTCAGCGATCGTTAGTCACCGTTAGTAAGGTGAGGGGTATTTTCATCAATTTATTGGGAGACTCTAGCATGTTATAAATCTAGTATAGTTGACAGTGGATTTAAAAATTAATTTCATAAAAAATAAATATAAAAATATTAAAGATACATTTAACGCTCTCAATGCATTTAAAAATCTTAAAAAAAAAATAATTTAAAAAATTAAAAAATAATTATTATGAATAACACTACAGTAAATCATATTCAATATAAAGAATAAAAAAGCCAATAAATCTCTAACAGAAGAATCTAGATGGTAATCCCCCTCTGCTTTTTGATTTGTCACCACCAAACCTAAACTCCATAGCTATCGTCAACATCACCACCTCCACTGCCGGCCAAAGACTCACCACTAACTCACCACTAACAACCATTCACCAAACCCCAATCCTAAATTTCGATCAAATACCAAACCAAAATCCAACTGGATCTAAATCTAGACCATTGAACCCACGACCTTATTTGCCTTTTTGAACCCGCACATAGCTGTTAGATTCGAGAGACCCCAGATTTAGGGATACTATGGTAACTTTAAAAGATATCAGGAAACAGTTTTAAAAAGAAAAGCAGATTTGAGATAAAAGATATTTTATAATTATTATTGAAGTTATTTATGATTTACAGTTGCAAGTTTTGTATATAAATACGTGCTTGTGTTTATATATGAAAGCTCTTGTTTAAGTTGATATTTAAGAGATTTAAGCGTGAAACGTTTTAGAAACAAAGAATAGTTTTCAAACGTTTTCAGAGGAGGACGTTTTGAAAAACAAATTTTGAAAGAAAAGATAAATTACCACTCACTGAGCTTCTAGCTCATTATTTTCTGTTTTCTATAAAAACCTCCTCAGGTACTCTCAGCAGGTAGCCGATCAGTAGTATTATCTCCAGCGGGTGAGCCGGCGCAACACGACATCATTAAGTAGCTCATTTGGTTTTAGCAGTTATATTTCATATAAATATCTTTTGAAATGTATAAGTAATTTAAAAGTTGTAATTATTTGTTTATAACTGTTTTTAAACTGTTTTTGATTTAAATGCGGTTTATTAAATGTCATTTGAATTTTCATAAGTTGATTTAACAATCAAATGCATGATTGAGGCCTACAGGCAACCAGAAGTTGGGTTGGTGATAAATTTTAGTCGAAGTGTTGATATTTTTGTAAACAGGTTTTTCGGGAACATTAAAAATGCAGCTGTTATGCTGTTGAAAATTTCTTAGAAAAATAAGTTTCAAAAAAATGATTTTAAAATTAAAATTAAAAAAATTTTCCTACGCGTTTTTAGTTTTTAAAGAAAACCCAACCCAACGATGTTTCAGAAAGTATGAAAGAGTTTAGGGTTCGCTCCACGGGTTTCGCTTAGCCCGACGAGTCGGGTCTGAGAGGATCCGTTGGGGTGCCCGGCGTGATCGACCCGATCAGAGTTAGAGGTATCCGGTTCGGGTCGCGTCATGTTGGTTGATAAAGATGATGGTGGATTGATGTTGATGGTGTTGGTTGATGAAGATAATGGCTGAGAAAGGAGAAAAAGTTGAAGAAGCAGATCGGAGGTGATGAAGTTGAAAAAGTTAAAATAGTTGAAGAAGTTGAAGTTGATAGTGGATTGAGGATGATGAAATGCCATTAGGTGGCTGATGAATGTGATTATTAGAGATGGGGATCTATCTCCATCATCCACTTTTTATAATGGACACCCTTAAAAATATATGTATTTTTTTAAAGAACAAATTACACGATACCCCCCGAGGTAAGGCCATAAACATACAGATACGAAGTTTGGTTTTTGTAACAAAAACCCCCCACATTGTCAGCGATCGTTAGTCACCGTTAGTAAGGTGAGGGGTATTTTCATCAATTTATTGGGAGACTCTGGCATGTTATAAATCTAGTATAGTTGACAGTGGATTTAAAAATTAATTTCATAAAAAATAAATATAAAAATATTAAAGATACATTTAACGCTCTCAATGCATTTAAAAATCTTAAAAAAAAAATAATTTAAAAAATTAAAAAATAATTATTATGAATAACACTACAGTAAATCATATTCAATATAAAGAATAAAAAAAGCCAATAAATCTCTAACAGAAGAATCTAGATGGTAATCCCCCTCTGCTTTTTTGATTTGTCACCACCAAACCTAAACTCCATAGCTATCGTCAACATCACCACCTCCATTGCCGGCCAAAGACTCACCACTAACTCACCACTAACAACCATTCACCAAACCCCAATCCTAAATTTCGATCAAATACCAAACCAAAATCCAACTGGATCTAAATCTAGACCATTGAACCCACGACCTTATTTGCCTTTTTGAACCCTCCCAACCCCGCCCCCCCCCCCAATCTTATTCATGGACAAAATGGTTATTTGATCAAAATTTCTGGTTAACTGTTAAAGTTGACGAAAGTCAATTAATGATGTAAGGGTTTGGTGCAATTAAAAGGTAAATGTGTTTCCGTTTGTTTTCAAGCAAACCCTAGAGGGATGTCGTGCAATTACCTCCTCGAGTTATTAGTCTCTAAATAACCAGCTATTTGACAAAGTGTATTTTTGATTGACAATGGGAGTTTTGTAAATGTGTTGTTCCTACAAACCCTGAAAGAGATGCAAATTGACGATTCTAATGTTACAAGGCATTTAACTGTGCTTGTTGGCTTTAATGGTGAACACAAGAGCACCATATGAGAGATTATACTGCTAGTATAAACGGAGGGAGTGAACTTATAAAGAAAGTTCCTAGTCCTAGATATAGGATTAGCGTACAATGTTATTATAGGTCAACCATGGATCCATGAGATGAGAGTCATACCCTTCAACATATCATCAGTCGATCTAGTTTCCTACAAAATAAGGAGTCAAAGAAATCAAAGACCAACAAAGGGTTTCATAAGAATGTTATCATAACACTATCAAGGGAAAATTGGGAACATTATAACAATTATAGCAAGAGACAAAGGGTGTCGAGCCAAGAGTACCCATAAACTAAAGTGCTAGACAAGGTGTTAATCCATGTGTATGTCACAGACCATAAAGTACAAATAAGATCCATCTATATGTCACAAACCATAAAGTAGAAATGCGAACGACACTAACACCAAACCTGAGAGCTAGGTTGGTCAGGTTTCTTGAAGACAACAACAACTGCTTTGGTTGGCCCTATCAACCTCAAGGTCATTACCCATAAGTTGAATATCGATCCCTCATACATCCCTATTAAACAAAAGCAATGGAAGTTTGTGTTGCTTGCAAAATTGACTAACAGATTTATTTTAACCTTATAAAAGCACAAATCGTTTGATTGAGTAGTACAACAAATAAAGGTTGATCCCATGAGGAGTTGTTAACCTTTAATTTCAAGTTTATTTAAGATCTAAACTAAGAACAAATAAATTAAATAAAAGGGGTTTTGGATATGATTTAAAACTAAATTAAATTACGACAGAAAATCAAACTAAAGAAAATCAATGAGAAAAGTTTAGTTAAGACATCTTATTCACCACTAATCAATCTCTCAATTTGTTAAAAAGATTAATAAAACAAATTCACGTTAATGAATGATGAAACTATTCACGATAAGATAATGGTCATATTGCATGTCATATTTGATTCTTCCTTAGATTGTATGCAAATCGTATGATGTTTACATAGATATATGTATTCCTAATTATAACCTAGCATTATGTCTACTTAAGTTTAACAATAGAAACCCATTAAAAACTAGAAGAATAGGAATATCACATAAGCCCTAAAACATAATGTCTGTCCTAGATCTTTATGAATTAATGATCTTCAATTGGTTTGTAAGCAATTGATTGTTGCAAATAAAGAATATGCTCATTTGAGGTGTGGTTTATATTCTTACAACATAATCCTACAAACAAGCTTCTAAGATGATCGATCAAAAAAACATAACTACAACAAATTATGCATAAATGCTATAAAAAATCGTATGATAACATTCAGAAGAACGTCATGTCTGCCCATATTATTAAAAATATTTTACCTTTTATAGCATTTTTAGGATATGATAATATTCAATCAAAAGTGCTATGACAAATTTTATTATAGCATTTTGACTAAGCTATCTTGTCATCTTTTCAATAGCATTTCTTATATGTGATAATTATTAAATTCTTTAGAATGTTATTGTATATTCTGTTATAGTTTTTTAACAAGCTATTTAACTATCATTTTAATAGCATTTTTAATATGTAATACTTTTTATTTGAAATGCAATAATATATAGCACTATATCATTTTAAGGTGCACTATATCATACTATTTATTCGATATTGATATAAATGAAATATCTCATATTCAAATATTATACAAAAGAATTAATTGAAAAGTAATTTTCATTAACATATGAAACTAATATATCGTCATTACATGAAAATAATAAACCTTCATATTGAAAACACAAACAAAAATAACATATGTACGTTCATATATAAAAAATAATCTAAAAAATGAATGTCATTTCAAGGACAACAAAAAATTAAAAATCAAAGTAGACACCATAGTTAGGCCTCTATAAAAATTTTTCACCTCCATAAAACGAGGTCAAAATCATTAGAACTCCAATTGCAGTAGTCGTCCAACTCCCCTAACAACGTCAAATAGAAAATTAATTAAAAAAAGCAGATAACCAACTGCATAAATTATTTTTACAAATAAGGTATAGTAGCCTATAAACTTAGAAGTTCAAAAAACTCTAGTGTTTAAAAAATTCAATAGGCAAACTGATGATTTAGTCTTCAAAGATGTTTTTCCTCTTCAAATAAGCACGGATAATAATTGGACTCGTTAGAAAAGAGAATCTAATTTTGCTACAAGATATAAATCTATTATTCTAAACCATATTTTAAACAATAAAAGAGAATTAATCAACCATTAGAATGAATATATTTGAAAATCCAAGGCAATGTTGATATTGACGTGTAACCAGCTGAAGGAAAACAAAATATACCTATGCCTTGTTTTAATGGTTGGAGTCATCTACTAAGTATCATGTCTACCGTATTCCATCCAATATGATAAAGTTGATTACCATAAGCTGCAGTACTAAGAAAGTCAAACAACAAGAAATATCGTGTTGAGAACTCAAAATTGTCACTCAAGTACTATTTGTCATTCTAGAGAAGGAAGTCGGTCACCTCCTCCAACAAAGGCTCAGTCAATAACCAAACCCAAATGCCACCTCTGATATACAAGTGAGGCCATCACAGCATGAAGGAGTGTCATGGCAAAACAATATATATAATTAGGGGCTGTATATATATTGGATTTCTTTTATTTTCTCAGCATGAGGCCAAAGTAGCATTAGATATATCTAATCAGGGGTTATATACATGTATATGTGTGTGTATATATATATATAATTTTACAAGGCAAAAAATTTGACAAAAAAATAAAAAACACAAAATATAAAAGAAATCCAATATTTTGTTTATCTCTCAAAAAGTAAAAGGCAAAAGATATAAATATATAAATAGAGTTGTGTGGGTTAGAGGTGAACATGGGATTCACTTTGATTTTTTTTTTTTTTTGAAAGGTGAACATGGGATTCACTTTGATTTAATTATATAACCATTGTGACATTAGAAAGTTTTGAAAAAAGAAAGAATACAAAGGGATTAGAAATACTACATACCAGTGGTCTCCTTTATGTTTGCAATATCATAATCAGAGTGAAAGAATGACTTTTAGATTACATGAAAGAAAGAATAAGATAATAGGCAATAGAAATAACTCAAAGAAGACTCGCAAGTCGAATGTAAGTAACACAGCAAATGCATCCAAGTCCACCTAAGAAAAGACAAGATACATGGACAAAATAAAAATGAAAGTCCACTGTCAAGACAGCTTTATTTTTCTTTATAACCAATATGCCATCCAAATTTCTTTTATAACCAAAATACCATTCAAATGAACACTGGTTCATCTGAATACTTATGAGTGCGACTGTCGCTGTGTCAAGTGCTCCTCACAACTACAATTCAAAATTGTCACCAAAAAGAGGGGTACAAATAGAAAAATAAACTAAAATCTGAAGCATTGATGGAATGAACCAAGCAACAATCCAAAATGAAAAAAAAAAAAATCAAACAATAGTGAGCCTAAAAAACCAATGTTGTTCCCAGGATACAAGAGTAGACGATATATACAACAATCTAACAACTAATAATATAATCGGGTTGATACATTCCACTTGAGCAAAAATAGTGAAACTTTGATTGCTAAGTTAGGTTATATAATGTGGGTAATATGGTATAAAATGCTCAGCAAAAACAACACAAAGTACTCTCACAGGCATTTTATCAAACATATAACATACACACCACCACAGCCTCCACTATCTAATCAAATCGAATCGTAACATAACCATATCGAGATGCGTTTCATGTTGATAGACAGGCAAATTTTGAGAAGCAAGTGTGGAGACACGCGTACCTACGATCAGTTTAGCAGGCAAGAAGAGACTCGCGTGCTCGTTAACTATAACTTGCTGCGGATGCGCTGGAGTTTTGAAGTTTGAATCCGGTCTGAGAAGGTTTTGATTGTCTTGGATTGATATAAATTAAAAAAACTAAAATAGTTTAGAGGAAAACATTAATAAAAGTTGGAGATCTATCACTAAATTTAGACATGCTGCTGTGTATACTTGAAAATGGCTTATGAATGTCGTAATCGATGAATAACAAAGAAGAATACAGCGAAATAACAAAGAAGAAAGCCAAATACAGCGAAGCGAAGCAAAAACTCTTAAAAAAATCAAAGTAATCAAATGGACACGTGCCCTTTTAAGGAATGTCTCCCAAGTAAACTTCTTGGAGTGCGTGAATGACGTTCGAGAGTGGCTGCTAGTGTCAGAAAACAAGGAAAATAAATTTTATTTTAAGTAATTGGAAAATGAAAGATTAAAATGAATCCCACCAGATTTTGATTTTAATTTTTATTCTCTTTTAGAATTGCCGCCATATTTTTAGGATAAGAAGATTTTGTGAATTTTTATTAATTATTTAATCACAACATATTTATAATTTTAAATCTCATAACTTACCTATTGTGCTACTCCAAACTTCAGAGCTCTTATCATGGATTGTATCAGTACGGTTAAGTTCTTATTTATAGTGAATGGGAAGACAATGGGAGAGGTTGTTCCCCAAAGAGGGATTGAGGCAAGAATGGGAGAGCTCTTATCATGTCTCATTATAGGGCAACAAGATAATGGTTATACTTTTGGTCTTAGGTGTTGCAGAAGTCAGTCGTCCCTTGATCTCTCACCTACTCTTTGCAGATGACAGTCTTGTGTTTTGCAAAACATCTACTCATAGTGCCTCTGTTTTGAAAGACACACTACATATGAGAAAGGATCGGGTCAGTTTATTAACATGCAAAAATCACACATTTCCTTCAGCCCCAATACAACAAACAATGTTAAAGCAGATATTCTTCAGTTATTTGGTCTAACTCCCATGATAAATATTTCGGACTACCTGTGGTAATAGGTCGGAACAAGAACAAAACTTTTATGGAAATTAAGGAAAGAGTTCGTAAAAAGGTTTGCAATTGGAAGGGATCTCTTTTTTCGATAGGGGGGCAAAGAAGTTTTGATCAAAGCAGTGACTCAAGCTGTACCAACTTTTGTTATGAGCATGTTCCAACTACTTGCTGACTTTTGTAATGATTTAACGTGATTGATATTGGGTTTTTGGTGGGGTTCGAAAGATGGCAAAAGAAAGACAAGCTGAATTCCTAAGGAGAAGCTGTGTACACCTAAATTTTTAGGTGGTTTAGGACTCAAAGATTTGTCAAGGACCCATGGATTCCTAGAATGAGTAATTTCAGACCTGTTACCATTGCTGTAGATGAAACTGTAAAGGTTTCAACATTCATTTCACCAAGTTGACACTCATGGAATCAGGCAACTTTGCAGGAAACTTTTTTATATATGGATAAGGAAGCCATCATAGAGATTCCGCTCAGCATTTCAAACAAAAGTGACAAATTAATTTGGCATTATGATAAAAGGGGGATTTATACTGTTAAGAGTGGATATATGCTTGAATATATGCATAAATTCTTTGGTACAGGATTCTCTTCAGTTTCTATGGAAAGGTGGTGGAAATTACTCTGGTCCATGCATATTCCCCTAAAGGTGAGAATCTTTATTTGGCACGTGTGTCACAATGCACTCTTTACCCTCTCCAATCTTTGACGACGCACCATTGTTCACTCAGATTTATATCAGAAATATGGAGCTGATTCTAAGACTGTACCTCATGCGCTTTTGTGGTGTAAGTTGGCAAAGGATGTCTGGCGTCATACTATCTTCTGGAAACTGCTTCAACGCTTTAGAGGTCTCTCTTGTATAGATATTTTTTGCTATCTTCATGATCAAATCTCTAGGCTGATTGGGAATTGTTTTGCATGATTTTATGGTGTTGTTGGTACAATCGAAATATTGCTCTCCATACTACGAAATGTCATGGAAATATGGAGCTGCTTGAATGGGGTATTGAGTTGCTATCTGAATTTAAGAATTCTCAAGTTATGACACCATTCTGCATTATTTCTTCCAAGACTACAGAGCTTGCCTCATGGTCACCTCCTCCTATGATAAGTCTTAAGTCGAACATTAATGTTACTGCAAAGAAGGACCATTCTTGGATAGGTATTGGTGCAGTGATCCGAGAAAGCAATGGGTGAGTTCTTGTTGCACTCTCACGACCTATGCTGGGCAGGGATACTGTTGAGATTGGTGAATTAATGGAAGTTTGAGAGGGTTTTCTATTAGAAAGACATAGTTTGCAGGTCTCTTGGCTTGAATTAGATGCAGTCAATGTGGTATCTTAAATTGTTAATGATAGTTCTTTGTGGTGTCCTGTATCACACATTATTGATGATGTAAAAACACTTTGTAAGGTTATGGGGGTTCAACATTGTCATTCTGTTCCATGCAATTGTAACAAGGTGGCACATACCCTTGCAGTCCTTGCCTTTTCCTCTAAGAATGATAGAATTTGGCTTGACATTGAGCTTGACTGTATTAGTTCTTTCTTATGATTGATATATTTGTATTTCCAAAAGAAAAAAAAAAACACCAAATGGTTAATTAATTTAAAAAATCTTCATGATTATTAATAGCACATTTTATATGTTATGTATTTAATGATAAAAAGTTATTAATAATGATACATTACTAAGTGATTAACTAACATAGCATTTAATTATAAAATGCTACGATGGAAAGCTTTTTCATTGCATAAAAAATAGAATGCTATCCTTGGATGTTATAAAATCCAATATTTGTTGTAGTGACAATTAATATGGAGACATTAATTTCAAAATGCAAAACACTAAGTTTTATTAAAAAGATAAATAAATTGAGTTTATGTTTAGGGCTTCAATTCAGCCCTAACTAATTAAATAAATACAGAAACATAAAAGGACAAATAAGGAAAAGAAAAGATAGAATCGAAGCCTTCACATTGCAACTCACACCTTTGTTTTGGATCTCTCATTTCTGATCTGTGTTTGTTTGTTTCAACGTGAAGAGGGCACCTTTTTATACGCATGAAAGATCACTTTGTAAGCGAGTATTTCAGAGAATTTAATGTGTGCATTTAATGTTGCACACAACAGAAAATTAATAAAATTAGGTGTCGCAACCATGAGCTTCTCACAACCGCTAGCCATGGTTGCTGCTTATCTATAAGCAACTCCAAGTCGCGCCTTTGTTACTAGTCATAATCGCTGGTAGCTCTTCCGTGGCTCCAAGTCATGTCTCATGCATGTCTTGGGCATGACTCTTGGTGGCCACCTATTTCCTCTCTTGACTCACGACTACCTCAATTCTAGCTCCAATTTATTTCCTTATTCAATTCGAAATCTGATTTTCTTCCAGATTGTTTCTGGATTTATTTCCCAATCTAAATGGATTCTTTACTTGTACTCAAAGAAATCCAACTTCGAATTTGATTTGCTTTTAGATACAAATTGATTGTGATCTCCAATTAATTCACATTAATTACAATCTTGATTTCTTTCTAGAAGATTTTGAGTCGATTGGAAAATTGTTGATTCGACCCTTCACTTTCTTCTGATTTTCATTAGCTGCATTAAACCTTCAAAAATATAACAATTCTATCATTTTCTTCTCAAAAACTAAATTCAAAACCCAAAGCACAAGAAAAATAAAAGTACTAATTTCACTTGAAAACACAACATAAATATAATAGGTAAAAATCAACATAAAATATTGAGAATTAATGACCCAACGGTTTGCACTAGAGAGGAACTAGATAATCAACAAGGAAGTCCAAAATTTGATCAACATCGAATCTGTTAGGGAAGTCCGGTACCTTGATTGTTAGCAAGTGTCGTTATAGTTAAGAAGAAGAATGGCAAGCGGAGGGTCTACATCGATTTCACTAACTTAAACAAAGCATGCTCAAAGGACTCATTTCTACTACCACACATCGACATGATGGTCGACGCTACAGTTGGGTATGAATTCCTAAGTTTCATGAATGCCTTCTCATGGTATAAAAAGATACTAATGCATCCGGATAGAGAAGACCTCATTTGTAATAGTGTGGCACTTATTGTTCTAAAGTAATGCCATTTAGCTTGGAGAGTGTTGGGGCCACATATCAAAGTTTAATGAATAAGATGTTCCAAGATGAGCAAGGCAAAACGATAGAGGTCTACATTGACGATATGCTAGTAAAGTTGTTAGTTGTAAAGGAACACTTAGAGCATCTCAAACAGGCATTCAACATTATCAGAAAACACAACATGAAGTTAAATCCTGCCAATTATTAATTTGGCGTGTCGTTCGAAAAGTTTTTGGGCTTTATAATAACCCAGCTGGGCAAGGTAACAAATCTTGAGCAGCTTAGATCAATCTTTTCGATCAAATCATCAAAATGCAAAAAGGATGTACAAAAGTTGGCCAGATAACTTGCAGCTTTGAGTCGGTTCATAGCAAAGGTATTCAAATGATGCCAGCCATTCTTTAACACCTTAATAAGAATAAAAACTTTGAATGGGATGCTAAAGTGTAAAAAAGCCCTTTAACAGCTTAAGTGTTACCTATCGAATCCACCTATGTTGTCAAAACCAAAAGAAGAGGAATTGTTGTATGTATATTTGGCAGTTGCCTCAACAGTTGTAAGTGCAGTATTGGTCAAGGAGAAAATGGATAACAGAGTCCAGAGTACTATATCAGTAGAATGTTGCTCGACGTAGAGAGTCGGCATAGACAATTGGAAAAACTCAGCCTGGAATCATCCTAATTTCCCTAAAAAGAGACGTACTTGAACAAACTATTATGTGACTTCAAGACCATGAACAATGAAGCAGAGTATGAAGCTTTGATTGCAAAGATGACGATCGCCTAAAATATGTGGGTTACAAGACTAATAGTCTAGTGCAACTCTTAACCAGTGGTTTGTAGAAACCAGAAACTCTTGTTTCTATGATAAATAACATTTTTCGGATGAATAGTATTTTCATGATGTTTGAATAGATTTTAAGAGCTCCGAAGATAATCGGACGAAAAAACCCTTAATGGAAGAATAATGAATATTGTTGATTTTAAACCCATTTGATTTTTTTTCAAAGCACGGAATTGAGAGCTAAAATATCAAATTAGAATATTGCGTGGTCAATTTGATGGTTGGATGACCATGAAATATTTTTGGAATTTATTTAGAGGTGAAGAGAATTTAATATATAAGCGTGTGAATCAAATAAGAGTTGTATGAATAAATTCTCAATCAAGAAGCACAATCCATGTGAATTTGAATGGACAATGAGAGAATGACACATCAAATTCAAAGTGGTGACTAATCTGTGGCCATGAAATTTTTAAATTTCATAAATTTGAATTAGTGGATGAATTAATTAACATATGGACCAATAGAATGCAACCATGTGTAACATAAGGACATGATTGACATTGTAGGAAATGATTAAGGGCAAAATGGTCATTTGGAGAGTTATATATATAAAGTGAACCATGAAATGAATGAAGAGAAGAGAGGCATTCGATCAAACAAGCAAAAACCAAAAGAAAAGGAGAGGAGACCATGAGGGAGAAAAAGAAGGAAGAAGAAGAAGAAGAAGAAGAAGAAGAAGAAGAAGAAGAAGAAGAAGAAGAGACCAAGCTCAAGGGTGCTTCCATCAATCTTTTCATCTTGCTTTCATCAAGAATCATTCAAGAAGAAGTGAAGCTAATTAGGTAAGAACAATTGAATTATTTTCATGGTTAGTTTGATGGCAGTTTTCATGGGTGTTGATAGGATGGGTTATTGATGGATTTTTTGACATGAATAGAGATTGATTATCTTGAAATTAAGCTTGGAAGTGGAAGGAAGCTCAAAACAAGAGTTGGTCAAGAAAACTAGTGAGGTCAGAGTTAGGGTTTCATGTAACTTTTCTAATAAAATTGATTTGATTTGATTTTAAGATGTTAGATGATTATTGGAGTGATTTGGACGTAATTGATGTTTATGGAAATTAAAGAAATGAAATTGAATGTGTGGTGTGTGTATGTATGGCCAAGTTGTAATTTGTGATATAATTGGATTGATTTTTGGTGTTTGAATAATTTACATGAGGTTTGGCATGATTTTAAGTTGATTTGTGGAAAGAAGATGAAATGAATGATTGATGGATGGATACTAGTATATTCGGTTAGATCGGGGTTTATGTGTGTTTGAAGGGATTTTGATGCTTTGACATAATTGTATGATGTTTTGGTATGAATTTAAGTTAATAGGTGTTAAGAAAATGAAAGAAACTTTGAGTTGGAATAACTTTGGGTATTGATAGCATGGGTTTGGTGTGCAAAATTCAACTTGATCCTTTTGATGTATTTTATGGTGATATAAATGTATTTAAGTGAGTTTGAATGAAAGAAATGGAAAGGAAAGGATGTGAATATGTAATCTTGAACTTGGGTTGAATACGTGGAAATAGTGTCATTCTAGTATAAGATGTTATTGAGTTGAATTCAAGTGTAATCAACTTAGCCACCAAATGAATTAGTTTGTGATAGATTTTATGGTGATATGTGACTTGTAGGTTGTGAGCCAACTAAAGAATCAAGAGATTGAAGTTGAAGGGCAAGCCACTAATTTGTGAGCTAGTGAGTGTAAAACCCTTTTATAAATGTCAAATGCATATTTGAAATACTTTGTGTTTCATGAATTTTAAAGTATTTTGGATATTGGTGTGAGTGTAAAATGATTTTACAAGAGTTAATTGCATAATTGGGCATGTTTTAATTGTTTTCATGATGGTTAAATGATTTTAGAATGTGAAATGAGTTTCTATTGAAAATATTAGTATATGTACCATTTATGTAAATGTGTGAAATGAAATGTTTATGCATGAAAATGATAAAATGTGGAGCTTATGCTTTAATGCCATTATATGATTATGCTTTCATATAATTATGATTGTTGAATAAAATGAAATTGATTTATGAATGACATGAAAAAGATAGTTTTCAAATGCCAATGGATTACCCCATGAATTATGTGTGGAATTGACGGATATGAAAGGATAAATGGAAGATTAGACCTGGCCGAAATACCCCTGTGTGTATGGCAAATATTGGGAGGGCATGTCACTAACCTCAGGGGGATTGAGTCTGTCAGTCGAGTCGTGTCGCCCTCTATACGTGTGGGGTATTATCTCACTTCACATATGCAATATGGAATAATTCAGTTGCATAGTTGTGAGATGTCTCATGTATATGGATACTGTCACGTGGGGCTGTTGCCAACTAGGGATGGTGGTTTGTCCTGCCCAGCACTAGGGATGCTGGTTCGTCCCGCCCAGTACACATGACCATGTTATGCTAGGGATGGTGGTTCGTCCCGCCCACACTGCGGATGGTGGTTTGTCCCACCCAAGACATGTGGTCATGTTGTGATGCTCTTTGGGTTCCATTGGTAGAGTTTCAATTATACATGGAAATGTTTTTTTAAATGTTACATGATGTATGGAAGTTATGAATTATTTTGGGCATTTTAAAATTTTATACAAGAATTGAAAGCCTTCATGATTTTTATGCATGAATTTGAATTTTAAAGTTTGCTTATAAAATAGTTAAAGTCTATGTTTCAATTTTGAAACGTTTAAGAAAAGAAAAGAATTGCTTTTAAATGTTTTCGGGAGGTGTATTTTCGAAAGGAAACATTTAGTTAGAAAAACTATAACACTCACTGAGCTCCTGTTGTGAGCTCTCATTTCTATTTTATGAATTCTATAATGCTAGCAACTAAGTTGTGGTTTGAAATGTCATTTTTATGAATATTATTCTAAATTGTAGAATTAAGGACTAGTAGAGACTAAATTGAAACGTTTCATGACCAATCCATATGTTGGAATAGTGTATAATATTTTAGAATCTAATTGGTTTAGAATGTGGAATAAAATCAATAGGGGGCAAAATGGACATTACCAAGTCAAGCATACATGAATTGCGTGTAAGTATTACATGGCAATGAGATTAAGGGTATGATCCATGTGAAGCAAAAGTAGCCAATGAGAGAATGCCAAACTAAAAGTTAAAATAGTGATTAAATGGTTGATATGGAACTAGAAATTTTATGGTTCAGTTAGTTTAATGGCTGGTTAGCAAATGGACCAATTAAATGCTAGTGTTTGTAATTAAAGACTTGTTTGACATTATAGAAATAGTTCAAGGGCAAATTGGTCAATTGAAAGGAACCATATATAAAGTGAAAGGAGCATGAAATGGAAAGAAAATTGAAAGTAAAATTGAGAGAAAAAGAGAAGGGGTATTCGGCCAAGCAAGAAGGAAGAGTCTAATAAATTTTTGAGGGATTTTGCTGCCAAGCTTGAAGAAAACATACTAACCAAAGCTCAAAGAAGAAGGTTGAAGAAGAAAGAAAGAAAAGAATTGGTAAGTGAAGTGATTTTAAAGTAGTTTGATGGATAGTAGATTCAATGAACTCTTGATGGAACCAGATGGGTTTGTTATGGGTCTTATGTAGATTTTTGGTGCAATCAAGTGTAGAGCCTCAAGGAAACATCAAGGAAAGGATTATTGGATCACAAACACTCAAGGTAAGTAAGTTAGGGTTTATATTAGATCAAGCCCTAAAATCAAATTGGATTAATCTAAGTTGTAGTCAAAGTGTTTGATGACTTGTAGTGAAAATTTATGATTCGAAAAGCATGAAAAAAATGAATGAAATGGAGTAGATCCATGATAGTGTGTATTCGGCCATAGTGAGGGGTGTTTGTGGTTCAACTCGAGTTCCATGAATATGAGCTTGATTTCATGTGTAAGAAGTGTCAAAATGGTGGGTGGAAATGTTAAAATTAAAAAACTAAATGAGTTGGAAGCTTGATGTAGTACTCGGTTAGGTGAAGGGGATAATGTAATTTCATTCCCTTGATGCATTCTCATGATAAAATGATTATGTTTAAGCATGAAGATGTAAGAGAATCCTAAGGATAAAATATACAAGCTTGAAATCTGAAATTGTGAAATTTGTGCATGGTTTAGTAAAGGAAATTTAAGGGTATTGACTAGAAACCTTCACTCGATGACCATATTTTATCAAAGTAACACTTGGAATGACCTAGGGAAGAGTTAAGGACATGCTAGGACTAAAAATGGATGAAAGAAAATCAATGGGGAAATGGCTAGGGTGCATTCGGCCAAAGGGGGTCCAAAAAGACCAAATTTCGTTTCAAGCTTTCGAAAATTTTTTCATGTTGATGGATGTGTTCCTAGGTGAGAATAAGTAAGAATGATGGAAAGAAAATGAAATTTTAAAGCTTTGATTTAGTTGAAATCAAGAAGAGATTGTAGTCAAAATACCACTATAATGAGTTAGTTAAGTTAGAAACATTGTGATGAATTTTGTGTAGTTAAAATTAGTATATTCTAAGCTAGAATGTGGTGTGTAGGTGAAGAAGAAGCAAAAGGGGCAAGATAAGACAATTGAAGCTCACCCTAGCAAGCCTTGAATCAAGTGAGTGCTAAAATAATTTTATAAAAGTTTGTGCTTGTTTGAAATGTTTAAACCTTTTGTAGTTGTGCATGCCATTTTAGAATTTGAAATGAGCATTTTGATAGATATGATGTTTTGTATGAGAATTGTAGCATTTATGATTACACAAGTATAAGTTTCGTTTAGAAATGAAATTCAAAGTTTTAGTTTTCAACATTCTTAGCAAAGAAAGTTATTTCATGATTATGCAAAGAGAAATGAGATTGTTAGTTTTAAAGGATTTATGCAAAAATAATTTATACAAATAAGCTTTCAAAGGCCAAGCGTGACAGGCCCCTTTCTCTAGGCAGCCTGTCCGGCATCCCATGGTAGCCTTCTAGTGAATATCTGATTCCGTTGAAAAGTTCCTGTGAAGCTGAGCCATTTTATTTTTGTTAAACTCTCCAAATCCTCTGTTTATTGCGGAAATGCAAGGAAAATTTTTCATTTTGTTTTGTTCGATTTTAAAATAATTTTATAAAAATTCAGGTAGTATAACGGTTATTTTTCCAAATCTACCACCATGCGAAAGTTTACAAAATATAAACACTTCCAAAAGAAATCAATTTCCCCAAACTTTTGGGCCTCCAGCCCTCAATTTCCAATTCACAACACACACAACAATTTTCAATCAAAACTGAAATATATATATATAACATAATTGAAATCACATGATTTAAGCATAGAATTATTTACAAAACATAATGTAATTTATACACAAGTGTCAATTGGTTTTCTTTACAAAATATATCAATTTAACTTATATACATTCATAGCTAAATGCACTCGGTTTTTTAATCCTATGGGGGTATCCCTGCCCTTGATATATCAGTGCCTGCACCTAAGGAGGTTTAATTACAAAACAGAAAATATATGATGAGCTAAAAGAGCTCAGTGAGTGTCAAGTATTTCAAATCAACTGAAATTTTTCTAAAATAGTCTCCCTGAAAAAAATATGTTGTGCTAACATAATTTAATGTTGTAATTTAAAATTCATGCTTTTAAAAATTAAATACATAATGTGATCATAAAAATTTCAAACTCTTTTTTTTTTTTTTGGCTGAAACTGGAAACAGTGGTGACGTTATTTTTTGAAAACAATCTATAAGCTGAAACAGCCAACCACTGGTGGCCCATCCTAACAATACCCTCGGTAGATACGGCGGAATGGAATTCTTGTATCACTCAAGTCGTATCGGGTGGTAGAATTCCCATTTCCATTTAGGGATGGGAAGTGGCTGTAATAATCTTGTATGTTTCTGATGTTCAGCTTTTACTTGTTGGTAGATAAGGCATCTGGAGACAAACTCTACAATATCTCTCTTCGTTCCCTTCCATCAATAATGTTTCTTGAGGATGTGGTACATTTTAATACTTCCCAGATGCATTACATAAGCTGATGAATGCGCCTCTTCCATGATCACTTTCTTCAATTCAGTTACTTTTGGAACATATAACCTGTTTCCCATAACCAATGTCCCACCATCCCTCAGTGAAAAGTCTAGGCATGAGCCAGATTCAATCTTGCTTTTCAGTTCCATCAGATACTGATCTTGAGGTTGTAATTCTCTGATTCTCTCAATCAGGATAGGGTGCATGTGAAAGGTGGCAAGTAATGCCCCAGATTCTGTCATCTCTAACTGTACCCCAAGTGTTCTCAACTTAACCAACAACGGAAGATATACAACCTTCAGGTGTGAGATGGAACTTGTAGGCTTCCTGCTTAAGGCATCAGTGACCATATTTGCCTTCTTAGGATGGTATTCAATAGTATAATCATAATCCTTGAGGAGCTCTATCCACTTCCTCTGTCTCATATATAGTTCTTTTTGGGAAAACAAATACTGCAGACTTTTGTGGTTGGTGAAGATTTGGTAAGGGACTCCATATAGGTAATGCCTCCAAATCCTCAAAGCAAACACGACCACTGCTAGCTCTAGATATGTGTGGGGTAATTCTGTTTGTGCTTTTTCAACTATCTAGAAGCATATGTAACCACCTTGTCATTCTGTATTAACACACAACCCAGACCCTGCCTAGAGGCATCACTGTATACTATAAATTCGTCCCTTTCGATTGGAATTGTAAGCATACGAGCCGTAGTTAGCCTTTTCAACAATTCATCAAAACTTTGCTGACAAGCATCTGACCACATGAACTTTTCATTCCTTTCGGGTTAGCTTGGTTGTAGGGGCGGTTACCTTGGAAAACCCCTCTACAAACTTCCCGTTGTAACCAGCTAAACTCAAGAAATTTCTGACTTCTGTTATACTGGTGGGTTGTCTCCAATTCACAATTGCCTCAATTTTTAAGGGATATACTGAAATTCCTTCTGTGGAGATCAAATGCCCCAAGGATGCCACCTAATTAAGCCAGAACTAACAGTTGCTCAACTTTGCATACAACTGATGTTCCTTCAGGGTTTGCAGCATAATTTTAAGGTGCTCAGCATGCTCTTCCCGACTGCCCGAACACACCAATATATCATAGATAAATACAATCACAAACCTATCTAGATAAGGTCTGAAAACCCTGTTCATTAAATCCATGAACGTTGTAGGAGCATTAGTCAATCTGAGAGGCATGACCAAAAATTCATAATGCCCATACCGCATCCTAAAGGCAGTTTTTAAGAACATCTTCTCTATAAATCTTCAATTGATGGTAGTCGAACCTTAAGTCTATCTTGGGGAACACCCTAGATCCCTTAAGTTAATCGAACAAATCGTCTATTCTCGGAAGTGGGTACTGATTATGCACTGTCATCTTATTCAGTTGCTTGTAATAAATACACAACCACATGCTTCCGTCTTTTTGTTTTTTTTTTTCACAAATAATACTTATACTCTCCAAGGCAAGGTAATAGGCCTAACAAATCCCTTATTTACCGGCTTTTCTATTTGTACTTTCAATTCTTTCAACTCTGAAGGAGCTATTCTATAGGGTGCTTTGGATGCTTTGGAAATAGGTTGTGTTCCAAGAATCAATTTTATTTCAAATTCGATCTCCCGGTGCGGCGGCAAACCAGGAAGATTCTCCTGGAACACATCAGGGAAGTCCCTAACCACTGGGATATGTTCCAATTTCACTTCAATGCCCTTCGCTTCAATGGCATACACAAGATATCCCTGATTCGATTTTCGAAGCATCTTATATGCTGTCATCACTGTAATTAGACTGCTGGCAAGTATCTTTCGTACTCCACGGAAATGCATATTAGGCTCCTCATCTCTAACAAACTTAACTTCCTTATAGAAGTAATCCATCGTGGCGTGATGCCTGGACAACTAATCCATTCCAAATGTCACATCGAAATCACGGATGTCCAGTAGAATTAGATCTGCCAAAATTCTTGACCCTCAATAACCACCTGGCTACCCAAATACAACTTGTCCGCTAACAATACATTCCCTATAGGAATTGATACTCTCAATCTACAATCTATGGGTTCCAATTTCCTACTGGTGTTCTTAGGGAAATGCATGGACACAAATGAATGGGTAGCACCCGGATCTATTAATATTAATGCATCATGGCCAAATACTATAATAGTTCCTGCCACGACTTCAAAGGCTGCATCCGCCTCCTGTTGCGTTACTGCATATACTCGGGCCTGTGTACGGGGTCACCCTAGCTGTCCTGTAGAGGTTTTTCTTCCACTCCTTGAGCCTCTGCCCCCTGAACCTATGCTCACTGCAACTAGAGCACCTGGTCCCCTCATCTGGGAGCTTTTACCTCATTGTCTTTGACTCCTAAAGGTCAATACAAAAGCTGAATGCTTTGTTATTGACCTTTCTGTGCTAACTAATTGTGGGCATTCTCTCATATAATAGCCTTCCTACCCACAATGGAAGCAAGCGATGGTACTCATTTTACATTCACCTAGATGTCTCGTATCACAAGTTCTACATTCTGGAAATAGACCTCTCATATCTTGAGAACCTCTAGACACTGTGGGTGATCTAACTGAGCCCTAACAAGAAGAGGCTCCTCGGCTCATCGGTCGACTACCAACCCATTTGGTTTTGCTTCTCTTTTTAGCACTCTGACTCGGTCCGCTCTAGAAGGAACTAGGGCCGTTGCGCTTCTTTTCTGATCTTGAACCTTGAGCAATGGCAGTTGCATTCTTTTCTACCTTGAGAGCAGTCTCAACCAATTCCCCATAATTTGATTGAGGGGCCAGTGATAGGTGAATTTTGATGTTGGGGTTTAAACCTGCCATAAATCTTACGCTCTTGTTCCTCATCCCCAACAATGAATGAGACGATCCGGACCAACTTTGAGAACTTCTTTTCGTAGTCGGTCATCGACATTGATCCCTGTTCCAACCTGAAGAACTCCTCCATTTTGGCATCTTTATAGCTCTTCGGGTAGAACCTGTCCAGGAACTCCTTGTAGAATAGCTCTCAAGACACCCCTCCTAGATGTTGTCTCTCTAATGCCTTCCACTAGTCTTTTGCTCTCTCTTCAGGGAGGAATGAGGAGAATAGCACTTTTTGTTTGTCAAGACACTTCATGACTTCGTAAATTTTATCAATCTAGTCTAACCATGCGAGGGCGTTTTCGAGATTGCCACTCCCGTCAAATGGTTTTGCGCCTAATTTATAAGCCCTCTCTATCGACTGCTTTGGTGTTTCGGGGGCTGTATGTGGTTGACGCATAGCTACTATCAGAATCGAAGCTACTTGTTCTGCATTAAAATTCTCGCCGGCTAGTGCAGCGGACCTTGATGGTGTGGCTGGGGTCGGTCTATAGAAACACTCGTAGACACCGCCACATGCTCGAACTCCTAAACCTGGTGGTGCATCTGGCACTAACATTGGAGCTAGAGCTATAGCTGCTCTAGAGGCTCCCCTAGGACCCCGTCGACCTTTACGATGCATAATGCTATAAATTCAATAAAAACTAAATTATGTGACACTTGTATTATATATACGGAAAATAATAAATTTCTTAGGGTTGCTTGTTCATAAAAGAACATAAAACACATTGTAAAATCAAATCATAAAAATAAGCAACCCAAACCTCGCTCTGATACCAATTCTGATGGGTCCCTTTCCCTAGGCAGCCTATTTGGCACCCTACGGTAGCCCTCCAGTGAATATCTGATTCCGTTGGAAAGGTCCCGTGAACCTGAGCCGTTTTATTTTTGCTAAACTTTCCAAATCCTCTATTTAGTGCAGAAATGTGGGAAAATTTTTTCATTTTGTTTTGTTCGATTTTAACATAATTTCATAAAAATTTGGACAACATAACGACTATTTTTTCAAATATACCACCATGCAAAAGTTTACAAAATATAAACACTTCTAAAATAAATCAATTTCCCCAAATTTCTAAGCTTCCGGCCCTCAATTTCCAATTCACAACACAAACACAACAATTTTCAATCAAAACTGATATATATATACAACATAATTGAAATCACATGATTTAAACATAGAATTAGTTACAAAATATAATGAAATTTATACACAAGTGTCAATTTGTTTTTGTAACATGCCATTCCGAATTTCCATATTATGTAGATACGGTGTTAGTTATGACTTTGTTTTGATATGGTTGAGTGTTTAGAATGCATTTAATTCGTTATAATAAGATTTTGAATGAACTGGAACCATTTTTGGATCCAATCGAAAATCTCGGATGGATTTTCGAAAATTTTTGAAAAGTCAGAAAAGTGTCAAAATGGGCTTTACTAGGCTTAAAAAGTGCCTTAGAACCTTAAGCGACACTTTCAAACGAAATTCGGATCGAAATGGAACTAATCCAAAAATCCCTTAAGCCGACCGAGTGAATTTTGGGAGACCTGAAAAAGGACCTAGAATAGCATTTAAGAGTCACCAAGGTCACTAGAAGCATGTAGGAAGTCCAAATATAGGCCTCAGAGAGTTTTCGAAGAATTTCGAAAAAGTCAAAGAAAAGTCAAATTTGGGCGTTCCGAAAGATTCGAACGAAAAGAGATCAAGATGAGTGGACAAGTGGGGCTAGGATGCATGCATGATGTAGCATGAGAGTAGTATGCATGCAAGACACTTGTCAAAAGGGGAGTGTGCATGGAAGACATGTGTAAAGAGACTTTGTGCATGGTTGACATGTGTCATGAAGAATGCATGCATAGGTGACACTTGCCAAGAGAAATGATGCATGTTGGACACTTGGCTAGCATGTAAGGATGGCAAACTTGTAGATTAGATCAGCTTTAAGGAAATTATCAATTAAAGGGCCAAGTATATATAGTAGAATGCATGAAAGATGAAACAAATGAAGTCATTTGTGAGTGTGTGAGAGTGCATTTGGCCAAGAAAGGAAGGAGAGGGTGGTGCACGGCAAAGAGGAGGAGACCAAGGGCAGTAGCCATTCCATGGAGTTTATGGGTGATTTTTGAAGTATTTTAACTCATCCAAGAGTCAAACCCAAGCAAGAGACCAAGTAAAAGGTTAGTGTGATTTTCTTTGATTTTGGTTGATGAAAATGTTGGAAATACATGAGGTTAGGGGCTGTCATGGGCTGTTGTGATTTCATAAATGTTTGTTTGAGATTTTGAGATTAAAATATGATGAAAATGTGATGAAAGTATCCATGCATGAAGGTTGATGAAAGTTTGAATGAAGATTGATGTTGAATGCATGATTGGTCATGGCTAGGAGGAGTTTTTGATGTTCCAAAATAAATTTTAATGTGATAACATGATATTTGAGGTTAGAATGGATGTACATGCAAGTGAAAAAGACGAAAAATGGATGCATGATGAATATATGCATGTCACGGCCAAGGAATGATTTTATCACTCAAATGGATTTTTGATTTTGTTGACATGAGAATGACATGAAATTGATGTAACTTGAAGCTTGGAAACATGAAAAAATTTGATGGAATGGGTATGTGATACACGGCCAAGGGGTGTGTAATTGCCTCAAATTAAATTTTAATGAATTGATAAATTTCCATGCTTGTATAGGTGTTAGACAAATGGAAAGGGTGGAATACATATGGGGTGCATTTGGCTAAACTAGGGTAGTTTAGTTCAATGTTATTTTTGATGAGATCCCATGAATTATATGAATATGTATGATGTGTAAGTAAGCTGAATTTTTTTTTAAAATAATTATGTTGTGTGTGTGCTAAGTGACACACGGCCTAGGAGGTTAGATTGGGTTCAAATTGGTAATTTAATTGTTGAAATGGGATTCACACATGTTAATGCATTGGAATGTTGAATGGAGATGTTGAAATGAAAAATTTTGATGCATATGTAATATGGGACAGCTTGTGTACACGTGAGCTAATGAATTGTGACAGCTTGTAAATCCATTAGTTAGGTTGTGAAATAGCCTAAATTAGTAATTGGTAATGCGTTCTCGAAAAATTAGTAACGTCGCATCACAAACTACAATTTTAGAATTGTCCATAGTTGCGTGGATTAACACTTTAGTAAAATGTGCTATGATTTAATTGTTATGATTCGAAACTTAGTCACGAAATTCCCTAAGACTAGAATTATAACTACGTAGGTAATGAGGACTCGATGGAATTCGCATAAGAGAATGAAAAAAATAAGCTAAAGGAAAAGATGTGAGTGTCCTTTCAAAGTATTTTATGCAAGTGAATTTTTATAAAAGTATTTGTTCGCAATTGTTTTATGTTCGAGCAATTTTATGAAATGTCTAAGTATATGCCATGAAATGTTTATTCATGATCTTATGCAAATGTATATGTTTTGAAAACACTATGCATGATTTTATGGTACTTTTACGAAATGAAAAGTAAGAATACAAAAAGTAGTGGAAGTAAAATGTTTTAATGGCCTAAGGCACACCTTCTAGGTATCTTAATGAGTTGTACCCGATGAAAAGTACCTTAAAGACATGCATGGTAGTGTCAGAGGTGTCTATCACTAACTAAACTAACAACAGGAAATACCCACAAAAAGGGACTGAGTTAGTTAGTGCAGTCAGTGTGTCAACCATGCATGTACAGAGGTATATAATGGTTGGCTTCCCGTAGCAATGAGGTTTTCCGTTACATGAGACCGGACAAATGACCTAAGCGATGATAAATTCCACTTGGAGCGAAGGAAATTCCGTTTTGTCATGTACCTAAGGTGCCAAATGAAATATAGGCTATTGGTGGTTAAATTTATTAAATGTAAATGTTTTTGCTTAAATTATGATATACCACCCACAATTTATGCTACATGAAAAATATGCTACACTACTTTATATTATGTTTTAAATACGCATGATTTATTGATAATATGACAAGTTTATGTACGTATATGCGTATTTTATTTAAGGTTTTCAAATCTTGCTTTCCTTTGTCATATGGCATATGTATTTTAGCAATTGCATTATACTAAACAAACTTTTTAGAGAGGTATTTTCCTAAAGTAGTTTAGTTAGAAAATCTTGACATTCACTGAGCTTATTAGCTTACTCTTTATTTTATTTTTCCAAAAACAAAACCTCCCCAGGTGCAGGCGCAGGTGTTATAGCTTCAGAGACCTTGCTATAGATTAGCTGAGCGACATCGCGTGCAATTGCTTTCGATTTGTAATTTTCATACTTGATCATGAATATGCATCTATAAATGGATTGTTTTTGTAAACTCAGACTTGAACTTAAGTTTGAACTTTTATATTCAATGCATATCATGAAATGAAATATTCAAGCCACTTTTGAAATTACATCAATTGAGTTATGGTTGATTTGTGAATATGAAATGAGGGCCTAAGGCCCGGTAGTTGAGAAAATTATTTGCATTTGAAGTGTACAAGTTTCTTGATATTTTCTTACAGGTTGGATTTTCAGAAATGCAGCCGTTGTGTTGTTGAAATTTTATAAACCTTGTTTTACAAATGTATTTTTAAAAAAGGAAAAAGTTCCCATTGAATTCTGCAGTACTAGAAATCTTTAAAGAGTTTTAAAAGGATTTTTAGTTAAACGAACTCGGCTTAGTTTCGCGGGAACCTTTCAACCGGTGAGGATTTCGTTTGGAGGGCTACGGTCGGGTGCCGAGTGGGTTGCTTGAAGGATTATAGAATAAGGATCCGTTAGTTTTCTTTACAAAACATATCAATTTAACTTATATACATTCACAGCTAAATGCACTCAATCCTTTAATCCTATAGGAGTGTCCTTGCCCTTAATGTACCAGTGCCTGCACTTGGGGAGGTTTAATTATAAAATAGAAAATATATGATCAGCTAAAAGAGCTCAGTAAGTGTCAAGTATTTCAAATCAACTGAAATTTTTCTATAATAACCTCCCTGAAAAAAATATGTCGTGCTTACATAATTTAATGCTGTAATTTAAAATTAAACATATAATGTGAATCATAAAAATTTCAAATTCTTTTCTTTTCTTTTTTTTTTTTTGCTGAAACTGGAAACAATGGTGAAGTTATTTTCTGAAAACAATCTGTAAGCTGAAACAACTAACCACTGATGGTCCATCCTGACAATACCCTTGGTAGATACGGCGAAACGGAATTCCTGTATTGCTCAGGCCGTATCGGGTGATGGAACGGAATTCTTGCATCGCTCAAACCACCATATCTGTTTACATAGCAGAATTCCTGCATCACCACGTAGAAGCTAGCTCGCTAACTCAATATATACCCAAGACGTGCAAAGGGCGAAACACCGGACTGACTAACGAACACATTCCCATCCTACCATGTATGTCTAATGCAAAAATACCCCCGACTCTACCATGGACGTTAGGGTACTCTGACCGGAAACATCCTGTATTACCCTAAGGGTGTATCATAGGCCAAAACTTTCAGTTTCTAAACCTACTGCTTATCATTTATAAACTATATAAAATCATTTTTATAAACTGAGATCTCGAAAATAAAATTAACGAAGCAGTATAATTGATTCATAAATTCAAATTGTGTATATCATATAAAACTCATTTACTAAAATTTCATATACGAAATCATACACATGAATTTAAAAGCACAACATATAAAATCTATTTTATTAGAAATAAAACTTTAAAAAACAATTTTAAAAGACACTCACAATTGGTTTTACAATTGTCCAAGTACTAATTCGATTTCGCTACTTCGATCTCACCTACGCAATTTCGCATTCTAAATTTTAATGACTTTTCGACTAAACTAATTTCACACACACATTTAATTCCTTTAGCATGCACTAGTATACATGCAATTTCAATTCACTATACTTTGCCAATAAGTCATTCATAATATCCCAAAATACAATCTCATTTCAATGATAATAATTTCACATAAACTTTCATTCAGTGCATTTACTTTAACACTACCAATTCAAACTAAATCTATAATACAATTTACTTGGATTCCTTACCAATTTCATTCATGGATTGCATCTTTCATTATTCCATCCATTTCTTCTCAAATTTCATGCCAAACACACTTAAAACACATCATATAATCATGGAAACTCATCAAAACACCAAGTTGGATTTATAAACTTCAACTTCCATATTTTAATCCAATATGCACCCAAATCTTTCCAACTCAAAATTTCTCCATTCAATTGATTTATACTGATCCAATTTCACATAAAAACATTACATAACCTCACCAAACATCATAAATTCATTCAATACACAAAAATGCACATATTCTAGTAAAAATTCATTTTCATGCATAACCACCCAATTTTTCATTTTCTTTCCACCAATTAGCTCCAAATTAACTCAAAACTCATATCAACTCATCAAACACCAAAGCAAACAATTTTACATCACATTTCTTCCTTTGGCCATAATAAATACCAACTCATTCAATCAATTTCTTTCATTTCTAAAGACATCAATGACATCCAATGCACTCAAATAATCATTCACCAACCAACAATCAAACCAATTAAATTTATTTAACAAAATTACATCAAAACCCTAACTCTTACCTTACTAATAAAATGGGTTATCACTTGCTTCAAGCTTCCTTCCACTTCCAAACTTGATTTGATGATAATTTACTTCTATACATGTCAAAAATACCATCCATTAAACAATATATCATCAACTCATAAAAACCCATCAATTTCACCACCAAACTAGCATCAAATTAACTTCCATAACTTACCAATTCCTCCTCACTTTTTCTTGAGTGTATAGAGATGAAAACAAGAGCAAGAGAGGCATGAAATTACCTTGAATCCTTGGCTTTCCTTTCTTCTTCTTCTTCTTCTTCCTTTTTCTACTTCTCACCCCCTCACCTCTCTTTCTCTCTCTCTCTCTCTCTCTCTCTCTCTCATATTTTTTTTTCTGGTTTTTCCTCCTCTTGGTCGAATGCTCTCTTTCTCTCATTCATTTTATGACTTCTCATATATATAAGGCCTGCAAAATTATCAATTTATCTCTTAAAAATATCAAAATATCAATTTGACCCTTTACTTTTTATAAAATTACCAAATTGTCATCCATTAGAAACTTGACAAGTGTACTCATTCTTATCTCTTTGCCAAGTGTCACATTTCTATAGGTTGCTTGTTTGACTTGTCTTCCTTTAGTACTTTATGTTTATCTCTTTCAATTCGAGCTTTCCGAAATGCACGAATTCGGCTTTTCCGACACTTTTTTGAAATTCTAGCAAAATTCTCCGGGGCCTATATTCGGACTACATACATACTCCAAGTAGCCTTTGTGACTCTTAAAATTCATTCTATGCCCCTTTTCGGCTCTCTGTAAAATCACTGAGTTGACTCTAGAGCCCTTAAAGCTATTCAAACAAACTCATTTTTTATCCGTTTCAGTTTCATTAGACTCTGTTAATCATTCTCCAAATTTTCGATTTTTTGAGGTCTAACTCAAAATTTTACTATTCTTCAAATACTATTCACCCGAAATCACTATTCATCCAAAAGCGTTACTATTCATTCATAAATTATCATTTAGCTTGTAGAATGAAAATTTAGGGTCCTACAAAACGTACACCCACACTTTTAGATTTATAAACCCGGTCAGTATGCCCCACACGTGTATAGGAAAGTCATGTGAGGGGTCACATCATTAACTTTGGAGGAATAGAATCTGTTGCGTCGCCTTTACGTGTGTGGGATATTGTCTCGCACTACGTATTGCGATGTAAAAAAATTTCGTACGTAGTCGTTGAGATGTCTTTGTAGTGTTACAAATGGCATTAATAGCAAAATTGCCATGTGACTCCACGTTGATCGGCATTAGCTTAGTTGTCGCATGGTTATAGCCCTATAGGGTACAATTGTTACATTTTAGAATGCAAAAAGTTAAGCCTTGAAAATGAGCTCTTCTTAATGAATACTACAACTACATTTTGAAATGAATTTTGCAACTGTTTTTAGCTTGATGCAATGTTCATGCTTACTAGTTTATAACAAAAGTTTTATGTACATTTTTGTGTTAATAAATGTACTTGCTTTGCTATGCAATGTATGAGATTTAACTTGAGCATTTAAGAAATAGAATCTTATTTTAAATGTTTTCTATGGAGGTATTTTAGAAAAACAACAGTTGTTGTTTTAAAACTTACAAGCACTCACTGAGCTTCAATAAGCTCATTCTTTTCTTGTTTTATTTTAAAAACCTTCTTAGATACTAGTGATGGTGACCAAGGCACAAGATCTCCTCCGTCAGAATAGGTGGGCGGGGATTTGATGAATGTTTTTTTTGAATAATCATTTTGCATGTCATATAAAAGTTAAAAGCAAATTATTTTGCGTGCATTTCATGACATGTTTGTACTCTTATTTCTTTTGAGTTGTATAAAGTTCCATAAACTTTATTAAAGGTATGGAAACTATTTGTTCTTCTCAATTATTTGCTTGTAAGAATTGGTTATACATTGTGGCCTATGGCTTGTGGTTTTACATGACTTATTTTGCATGAGAATGGAAAGGAAATTTTAAAGCAAGGTTGTGGAAATGAAAATATTTGGGAGTGTGTTTTACCCTTGCAGGTATTTTGGGAATGTTAAAAATTCAGCCGTCATGCTGCCGGATTTTTCAAAAAAGAAACAAAGAAAAAATCCGTTCTAGCTTCAAAAGTGAGGGAAGATCGAATGATTTTAAAGGTTCGCTCCACGGATTACTTGATGGGACCCACCCCAACTTCCCTTTATGGGATCCAGGTGCCCGTCTGGCACCCCACGGAACCCTTCTGGATTTGAATCCATAAAATTCAAAAGAGAATTCGAGGAGCAAAGCCTGGAAACTTAATAGATCATTTATAATTTTATAACTTTAAAATCATTAATTTCAATTTCTATAGAATAAATTTCTTAAAAATTTTGGTATCATTTCCGTTGTTTTTCGAGATTACCAAAATTTCCAAATCCCCTGTAAATCAAGGAAAACACTTCTAAAACTTTCAATCACATTCTCAACTTCAACTGGACCTTCGGTCCATTTCAAAGACAAACCCTAGCCACAAATTTTCTACTAAATAAAATCAATTCAATATCAATTTCATCATAACTGAAATCATTATTTAATGACAAACTTTATATACATTCAAAATGAAAATGATCATTTCGATTATATAGTTTGGCAATCGCAAAATATATGTATACATCACAAAAATTTTATACACTTTTCAAATATAATTCGTGCAATGCATTAATGGTGACTTCACATAATCAGATTCTTCAGCTAGTCTATTCAGAGGGAGGGGAACAAGTGGCCTGTCCACTAGTACCTGCACCTGAGGAGATTTTTAAAACAAATTTACAAAAAAGTGAGCCACGGAAGCTCAGTGAGTATGAGAGTTTTTTAAACTATTTGTTTTATAATATATCCTCTCGAAAACAGTTATAAAAGAAATTTTCTATTCCTTAAATGCTCTCAAAATTTAAATTCAACATTCAATAATATAATAGATAACTTAATTAAAAATTATGCATGAATATCATATTAAAACGATTTTTATAAATTCATATATATATATATATATATAACATTATTTCAAAAACTTTTCATAATTCACTTAAAATCTACCAATGGATTCCAGACCTTTCATGGTCACTATCAGATCGTAGTCATGTGTATTGGGCGGAACGAATCACCATCCCTAGGTGGTATAAAGCCCCACATGACAGTATCCATATTCTTGAACATTCCACATTCACAAAGTGGAATAAATCCATAGTGCATACGTGAAGTGAAATAATGCCCCCGGCGTATAATATGCAACATGACTCGACAGACAGATTCAATCCTCCCAGGGTTAGTAACAAATCCACCCGATACTTGCCTTACACGCAGCGACATTCCAACCAGGTCTAATCATCCATTTAACATTTCAGAATCCGTCGATTCCTTTTTGTATCATTTAAGGCTATCCATCGGCGTTTGAAAACTATCTTTTTCATACCATTCATAAATCAATTTCATTTTATTCAACAATCATAATTGTATAAAAGCATAATCATAGAATGGTATTTAAGCATAAACTTTACATTTTATCATTTTCATGCATAAACATTTTATTTCACAAATTTACATAAATGGTACATATACTAATATTTTCGATAGAAGCTCATTTCACATTCTAAAATCATTTAACCATCATGAAAACAATTAAAACATATCAATTATGCAATTAACTCTTGAAAAAACATTTTACACTCACATTTTCACTCAATTTGCTTGTCCCCTTTTTTCATCCGTTTCATTGCTTTCTTTTTAACTTAAATCTCCACCTATAAATAACAATTCAAGCTCAAAAATCCATTCACTTTACAATTTCACCACCATCCATATACTAACTAAAATTTTTATTTCAAACCACATCTCTTCCTAACCATTTCTTGAATTGAATCCACACACAACCATCTTTATTTCATGATGGTAACTCATTCATTTCACCAACACACCATCAACTAAATAAATTACAATATTCATTTCAAATCTCATTCCATTAATTATTTTCACAACCCATTTCATCCAACTTAATTTATTTCCATTTATTTTATTTCACATCCAAACCTCACATAACAACATCAATTCTCATGAATTCAACTAAAAACACAATTTTCCTTTATATTAGAAAAATTCAAAGTCATACATAATCAACATTTTCTTCAATTTTCTCTCCACCAATTAACTCAAAACCATTAAAATCATCATTCAAATTCAACAAACACCAAAAATTAATCACATCTCAAATTGCACCCCCTTTTTGCGATCCACCCCATCAAATCATATAAACCCAGTCAATTCACTTTCTTCATTTTAATGGCATCAAACATCACCACAACATCTCAAATAACATCTAACATCAAAAAAATCAATTAAATTAAACTTATTTCCATAAATCATCAAAACCCTAACATCCTTACCTTATTAATAAGCTTCAACCAACTCTTCCTTTAACTTCCTTCAACTTTCAAACTTGATTTGAAGATAATTAACCTTTATCCATGTCAAAAATTCCTTCAATAACTCAGATATCATCAAACCATAAAAACACATTAAAACTACCATCAACTAACATCAAAATTAATCAAATCACTCACCTAGTTTTCTTCACTTGTTCCTTGTTCAATCTTGATGAATTTATGGGTTAGAGAGTGATGAAAAAGACCTTGAACACCAGGCCTTCTTCTTCCTTCTTCCTCCTCTTCCATGGCTCCACCTCTTTGCTTTTCTTTGCTTTTCTTTTTGGTTTCTTTTCTTCCTTGGCCGAATGCTTCTGTTTTGGTTTTCTTTTGGCCTTCAACTATATATAATAAGCTTCCTTAATGACCATTTTGCCCTTAAGATTCACCTAAAATGCCAAACATATCCTTTAGTCACACTAATCACAATTTCATTGGTCATTAATTACATAATTATCCACCACATATATTTTAACCAAATTCTAAATTATTTTCACCACATATTTAGTCAATGTAAGGACCATGAGGTGTCAATCTATCATTGGTGCATCCATAATCACAAAGATTGTGCTTCTTGAATGGTTTTTATCTCATATAATTCCTATTAATACCACTAACTTTTACATTTAATCCTATTCGCTTTCAAGTAAATTCCAAGAAAATTCCATGATCATCCAATTATCAAATTAACCATGCAATACTCAAATTGGGTGTCTTAACATTCAATTCACGGCTTCGAAAATTTTTTAAACGAAGTTTAAATCAATTGTATTCACATTTTTGTCCATAAGGGCATTTTTTGTCAAATAACCTTCAGAGCCCTCAAAAACTATTCAAACATACTCATTTTCGCTCTGTTTTAGTTTCATTATACTCTATTAACCATTCTATACATTTTCGATTTTTCGGAGTCTAACGCGAAAATCTACTATTCATTGAGGTTACTATTCATCCGAAAACGCTACTATTCATCCGTAACATATTATTTATCATGAAAATGAAAAAAATTAAGGCCTTATAATTCACCCCTCCTTATAGAAATTTAGTCCTCAAAATTTAAAATAACATAGAAAAACTTAAATAAACATATATGTTCCAAACAATTGGGGATGTTGGCTCCGCGTCCGTTCCTCATGTTCCAATGTGGCTTCCTCCACTGTATGATTCCTCTATAGCACTTTAACCAATGGAATAACCTTATTGTGCAAAACCTATTCTCTTCGATCTAAAATCTGAATTACCTGCTCTTCATAGGTCAAATTCTCTCTTAATTCCACTGGTTGCTCTTTTAATACATGTGAAGGATCTGCTATGTATTTGCGGAGCATGGAAACATGGAATACATCGTGTATATTGACTAGTGTTGGTGGCAAGTTTAAACGATACGCCACTTCTCTAATTCCTTGAATAATTTCATAAGGCCCAATGTATCGTGGGCTCAATTTCCCACGCTTTCCAAATCTTATCATCCCTTTCTATGGCGACACTCTGATAAACACTCTGTCGTCCACTTGGAATTTCAAGTCCCTCATTTTGTTATCTACATAGCTTTTTTGTCTATCATTTGCTACTTTTAGTTTGTCCTGGATAATCTTGACTTTCTTTGAAGTAATCTGGACAAGCTTGGGACTTATTAATTTCCTCTTACCTACCTCATCCTAGCACACAGACGTTCTACATTTTCTGCCATACAGTGTTTCATAAGGCGCCATACCAATGTTGCATTGACAACTGTTATTGTAGTCGAACTCTATAAAAGGTAGGTATGTATCCCAACTTCCTTTAAATTCTATTACACAAGCCCTAAGCATATCCTCTAATGTCTTTATAGTGTGTTCCGATTGACCATCTGTCTATGGATGGAACACTGTGCTAAAATGCAATCTGGTGCCTAGAGCTTTCTGAAGACTTAGTCTTTGTATTTTCGTTAAAATGATGATTCTTCGTTTTGAATTGTATATAAAATGGATTTTAGTTTTAAAAAGGTGAAAAGTAAAACCTATGGCTTACCCAAAGAGTATCATAATATTACCGGTCTGGGTTGAGTACCCGAAGCATGCATTGGTAGAGTTAGTAGTGCCGGTACATCACTGACTATACTAACCGCAGGAGGTACTCGCAAGTAGTCATGTCGGTCAAATGTCCGAGAGATTAGTCCAATGCACGTAAAGGGTATATTATTAGCTAGCTTACACTCGAGCGAGACCAAATTTCGCTCTGTAGCGATGCAACATTCCGTGACTTGAATCAGGTAGAGAGCGATTTAGGATCTCGCTCTATACTAGGGTGTCATGTGGCACAGGTCACTAGAGGTTGGCGGGAGCTGGACTTGTTCGTAAGACACTTACAAGCGGAGTTGGACCATGTCCAGTTTGATGATAATGAAAGGGGTTGGTTGGTAGGACACCTACGAGTGGAGTCGGATCAGTCTGTTTCATAAAAAGGAAAGGTTTCTAGAATGATAACCCTGCAACCATAGTAGATTTGTTTATAAAATTGAAAATCATGCAACATGTATTTTATATTATTAATGCATGAAACTCAATTTAGAATAGTTGGATTTGATTTGAATCATTAAAACTGTTTTAGAGAGGCTTTTATAAAAATATGGTTTTAAATATGTTATATGACACTCATTGGGCTTCCAAAGCTCACCAAACGTTTTCTGTGTTTTCCAATAAAACCTTCCCAAGTACAGGTACCATAGCTGCGGATTACCCCGAGATGATACCAGACAGCCGCAGTGACAGTGCTCATGTGATTATCTACTCTTGTATTTGTTCGATTTTAAAAGAAGTTGTATATATTTTATTATCTTTACGTGGTTTTGTAAATATCTTTCTGTGGTCAACTTACATTTAAATTATGTTTTTGGAGTAAATTGATGCATAACATATGATTTTGTTGAAAATGAGTTTATAATTTGAAATGTGAAATTATGGTTGTGGTTGTATTGAAAAATAAGAGCCTGAGGCTCTGTAGTTTGGGGAAATTGATTTGTGATATTTTATAAGTGTTAAATTTTATAATCTGTAGGGTGATAAAGTCCGAAAAATAGACGGAATGTTGTCCAAATTTTTATAAAATGTTTTGCAAAGGATTGAAATAAAAACGAAAAAATTTCCCCGCGTTTTTGCTATTTTCGAAAAGGTTTCAGAAAGAACACGACTTAGCTCTGTGGGGATCTTTTAGTCAAACACAAGGTCTAGCTGGAGGGTCACCGTAGGGTGCCGATAGATCGCCTAGGAAAAGGGGTCTGTCAATTTTGTATTAAAGCACGGTTTAAGCGCGATTTTCAAATAAAAATTTAGAATGTTTTGTTTTGATGGTGAAACAAGCAACCGCATGTATTTTTAGTGTCATGCATCTTGTTTTGAAACGATTTTCAAGTTTTTCATAAGTTTGATGTTTCGAAATCACAACACTATGGGTCGACACGGACGCGATAGACGGGGTTTTGTAAAGCTCGTACAGGAGCTCTAGCTGCTGAGGCACCACCTTTCGAGGAGACTGAGCGTGGTACGGGGTCTATGAATGCCCCAGTAGAACAACCTAGATTTGAGCAGGGAGGACCGAGTGGCCAGGCTGCAGGAGGTTTTGATACGCAACAGTTTGCGTAGATATTAACAGCGGCGATGCAGTAGTTGCGGGTGGCTCTCGGTGACAGGAAGCATGACATTGAGAGAGTAAAGAAGTTGGGAGGAAAGCCGTTCGACGGCAAGGGCGATCCATAGAGTGCCCTAACGCGATTAGATCGTATAAAGAAAATATATCGGGTAATGGATTCCTCGGAGGAGCAGAGGGTACAGTTTACCTTATTCTTGATGGAGGATAGAGCTCAGGACTGGTGGGAGGCCTTAAAGAGATGACACCCAGAGGGGATTTCTTGGGCGGTATTTAAGGAGTATAGAAAGCATTTTTACCCTCAGTCGTACCAGGATGCACGGACAAATGAGTTCTTCAGTCTAGAGTAGGGATCTATGTCCGTAGCAGATTATGAAAAGAGGCTTTTCGAGCTGATCCGAGTAGTCCATCTGACTGCGGAGAACAATGAATAAAAGAGAAAGAGATTGTTCGCAAGTTTACATCCAGATTTGAAACTCCCCCTCTCATTGGCCCCGAAGGATAGATATGGCAGACTAGTAGAGGCGGCACTGGAGGTAGAGTGAAATGAACAAAGCAGAAAGTCAGGAAGCAAGCGTAGTAGCTCCAGTCAACCGTAAGAAGGGTTGAGCAAGATGGCAAAGAAGAATCAGAAGCCTAGATGGACTGGTGGTAGGAGGATGAGCAGAAAGGCGTCTTCTAGTCAGGGTTCGTTCAGACCACCAGCGGCTTCAAGAGGATCCTATGACACTAGGGGTGTTGTCTTAAAGTGCAGAACTTGCGAGAGGAGACACGAGAGAGAATGCATATATAGGACCAGTGGCCTCACATGCTACCATTGTGGGTAGGAGGGACATTTCATACGAGAGTGCCCATAATTGATCACCACTAGTTCAAAGGCTGGATCTTCAGCCACGGCCCCTTTACAGGCAAGCACGGGTCAGAGACGAAGTGGCAGGAGCTTCAAGATGAGAGGATGGGTTGTCAGGGGTATTTGGTGTATATGGTTGAGATGGAGAAGAGTGAGGTTCAACCTGAAGAGATTTCGATGGTCAGAGAGTTTCTAGATGTGTTCCCGGAGGATCTCCCAAGATTGCCACCAGATAGGGAGATAGAATTTGAGATAGACTTGGTTCCGGGAACGGAACTGATTTCTACTACCCAATACAGGATGACTCCAGTAGAGTTGAAAGAGTTAAAAGTCCAGATGGAAGAGTTGCTAGAGAAAGGATTTATGAAGCCGAGTACATCTCCATGGGGTGATCCGGTGCTTTTTGTAAAGAAGAAGGACCAGAGTTTGAGGTTGTGTATTGATTACCGACAATTGAATAGGGTGACGATATAGAATCAGTACCCGCTCCCGAGGATCGATGACTTATTTGATCAGTTGCAGGGATTCAGAGTGTATTCTAAGATAGATTTGAGGTCAGGTTAACATCAGCTAAAAATTCATGCAGGGAATGTTTCGAAGACTACTTTTAGGACCCCGTATGGACATTATGAGTTCTTAGTGATGCCATTCGGGTTGACGAATTCTTTGACCGCATTTATGGATTTGATGAATAAGGTGTTTCGACCATATCTGGATAGGTTCGTGATTGTATTCATTGATGACATGTTTGTGTATTCAGGTAGTTCAGAGGAGCATGCAAAACATCTTAGGATAGTCCTGTAGACCTTGAGAGAGCACCAGCTATACACGAAGTTTAGTAAGTGTTAGTTTTGGCTGGATCGGATTGCTTTCTTAGGACATGTGATATCAGCTGACGGGTTGAGTGTGGATCCCCAAAAGATAGAAGCAATCCTAAGTTGGAAAGCACCCATGAATATGACTGAGATTAGAAGCTTTTTGGAACTGGCAGGCTATTACAGGAAGTTTATAGAGGGGTTTTCGAGGATAGCAGCCCCGCTGACCAAACTAATGAGAAAATAGGAAAAGTTTATATGGTCAGACGTGTGCTAGCACAACTTTGATGAGTTAAAGCATAGTTTGACCTCGGCACCAGTCCTTACCCTTCCGTCAGGGGAGGATGGCTTCATTGTGTACTGCGATGCCTCCAGGCAGGGTTTAGAGTGTGTGTTGATGCATAATAACAGGGTAGTAGCATATGTATCGCGACAGTTGAAGAATCATGAGAAGAACTACCCGACACGCGACCTTGAACTCGTAGCAATAGTGTTCGTTTTAAGGATATGGAGGCATTATCTCTATGGTGTATCCTGTAGGATCTTTACTGATCATAAGAGTCTATAGTATTTATTCACCCAGAAGGAATTGAATATGAGGCAGAGGAGGTGGATAGAACTCATTAAAGATTATAACTGCACCATAGAGTATCATCTAGGCAAGGCAAACGTAGTGGCAGACACCTTGAGTCGCAAGTCTACCCATTAATTGGCTCAGCTGAAGGCGGAGTATCTACCCTTACTAGTGGAGTTAAGATCCATGGGTGTCAGATTGGAGACGATGAACTTAGGAGCATTAGTATCAGCATTTCACGTCCATTCAGTACTAGTGGATCATATCAGAGAGCTTCAGTCTCAGGATCTAGAATTAATGAAGCTCAGGGGGTAGAATTGAAGCTGGGCAAGGAGGTAAATTTGTGTTGAAAGAAGACGGGACACTAGTGTGTTGGGTCAGAGATTGTGTGTGTCAGATGTGGGAGAACTAAAGAAAGAGATTATGGAAGAGGCACACTTATCAGCATATGCCATGCACCCAAGGAGAACAAAGATGTATTGGACTCTGATGGACCACTATTGATGGAAAGAAATGAAGAGGGAAGTGGCAGAGTTCGTATCGAAATGTTTAACCTGCCAGCAAATTAAAGTAGAACATCAAAAGCTAGCAAGTTTACTGCAGCCCTTACCCATTCCTGAGTAGAAGTGGGAAAGGATCACGATGGAGTTCGTAGTAGGGCTACCACGGACTCAGAGCGGGAACGACGCGATTTGGGTGATAGTCGATAGGTTGACGAAGTTTGCTCATTTCTTAGCGATCAAAAATACCTACTCCTTGGACAGGTTGGCGCAGTTGTACGTAGATGAGATCATAAGATTGCATGACGCCCTAGTGTCTATTGTATTTGACAGAGACCTAAGGTTCACATCTAAATTCTAGTCGAGCTTACAAGCAGTAATCGGCACGAAGTTACACTTCAGTACGGCTTTTCACCCACAGACAAATGGCCAATCAAAAAGAACTATCTAAACCCTCGAGGACATGTTGAGAGCGTGCATTATGGAGTTCAGAGGGAGCTGGGATACCCACCTACCTTTAATAGAATTTGCCTACATCAACAATTATCAGTCGAGTATTGGCATGAGATCATATGAAGCGTTGTATAGTAGGAAGTGTAGGACCCCAGTGTGCTGGGATAAGGTGGGAGAAAGAGAATTGATTGGCCCAGAGATTGTCCAAATGACGAATGAGATGATTTCTGTCATTAGAGATAGATTGAAGATAGCGAGTGACAGACAAAAAAGCTATGTGGACAATCGAAGAACGGATTGAGAGTTTGAGATGGGTGATAAAGTGTTCTTGAGAATTTCACCGTGGAAGGGTATATTACAGTTCAGACGACGTAGAAAATTGAGTTCGTGATACATTGGACCGTATGAGATAGTGGAGAGAGTGGGTGAGGTGGCTTATAGATTGAGGTTGCCACCAGAATTAACCAACATCCACGATATCTTCCATGTTTCCATGCTTCGCATGTATGTGACGGATCCTTCACATGTGTTGAGAGAGCCACCAGTGCAACTAAGGGAGAACTTAACCTACGAAGAGCAGCCAGTGGAGATCTTAGATCGTAGAAAACAAGTGTTGCGCCGTAAAGTTATACTATTAGTGAAGGTATTGTGGAGAAGCCACAGATCAGAGGAGGCGACATGGGAGCCAGAGGAGCAGATTTGTGCCCAGCACCCACACCTATTTGATGCCAGGTATGTATTTTAAATTTCAAGGACGAAATTTATACAAGAAGAGGAGAAATTGTAAAACCTCGATTTTTGGAGTGCCCGTTAGGACCCTAAAGAGAATTCCGTAAGTCGTTAAGACGCTCCGATTGAGCTGGAAGATAATTTGAGAGTGAACCTCAACCGAGGGCAATATGGTAAATTTTACAAGAGCACTTACGAACGTGTGAAAGTGGTGAAATAAAATATGGGTCAAGGACTGAAATGAAAAGAATCAGAAATTTAGGCATGGAATTAGAAATAAGCTGAAATTAAGGGGTTGAAAGGTAAAAGTGCAGAGTTAGTATAAATAATGAAAGTTAGATTATTTGTGGTTGTTGACAGACCAGAAACCAACCCAGAAACAGCAACAGGGGTGTCTTTGGCATGAAAGGGGGAAAATCAACTAAAAACCTTTTTTTTTTTTTTCCACTTTTTCACTTCTAAATCTTCCACTTTCCATCATCTAAGCTAGGAAACTCCATTTTGGATCAACACTCAACTCATTTAAGGTAAGATTTACAGTTTTTAATGTTGTTTTGATGTTTTCGTTGGGTGAAAATTTATGGTTGAGTTGGGTAGTTGTGGGATGAGTTATTATGGGGTTTTTGGATGTTTTGGTGTATTAAATGATTTGGATGTGTTATTGGTGTGTTGTGGATTAGATTTGGCAACTTAGAGTTGCAAAAGATAAACCCTAACTAGTGGAAATGAGTGGGAAATGGTTGGGATTTCATGCCCACCAAGTGCTTGATAAAATGTGAATGAAATTGTGAAAGAAATTTGTGAAAAATGAGTTCATGTAATTGAAGAGTATGTTGTGGTAGTTTGAGGGTTGTGTTAGGGATTTGTAATCTCATTGATATATTGGTGAAATGAGACTCATTTTGATGTATATAGGGTGCTAGAAAGTTATTGGAGACATTAGAAATCAATTGGAAACAATTTCGCTCGATAACGGTTTATTTGGACCCAAAGCGTAAAATCACTCTGTTTCTCCGTTTTTAAACCATAGATGAATGTAAGTGAGTGTATTGGAGTCCAAGAGATCTTAGAATCAAGTGAGTGAACTTAGATGACAAATATGGTAAAATGCCCTTTGAAAAAGTGAGCATTTTTGCTAGCAACGTCCACCCGGTGGATGTTTTATTTCGAATTCACACTTGGGCTGACCTAAACGCGAGTTAAGGAGATAATTGGAGTGAAAATGAAGGAAAGAAAATCGCCTGATTGGGCTAGGGAATAGGTTCGGCCAAAGGAGGTCAAAAACGGGCGTTTTTCGTTTTGAGCCTTCGCAAGCAATTCCGAGCATATGGGCGCATCCCTAGGTGAGAATAAATTAGGTTCATGCAAAGAAATCAGAATTCGAAAGCTTTGGTAAAGTTAGAACCAAGTGGAGAAGTTTTATGTGAAATATTAGAAAGTTTGGAGTTGTGAGTATTGAGTGTTATTTGGCATGAACCGATGCTTTTGTTTGGCTTTTCTAAGTGAGAATATGTTGTGTAGGTGACGAGCAAGCCGGTGGAGCAAAGGAAGAGCGATCAGGAGCATTTCGAAGCCTTCCGGAGAGCTATTCGGAAGCGATCGTTAGTTAAGGTGAGTGTCAAAATGATTTTCAATGAGTTTTGTGTTGATTTGATTTATAAATGAATGTTTCATGCATGTTTGAATGTTTTGGTAAAAGCAAAATATGATTTAAATGATAAGTTGCAAGGTAACGGATAATATAGTCTTTGTATTTTCGTCTTGAATTGTATATAAAATGGATTTTAATTTTAAAAAGGTGAAAAGTAAAACCTATGGCTTACCCAAAGAGTATTAGAATATTATCGGTCTGGGTTGAGTACTTGAAGTGTGTATTGGTAAAGTTAGTAGTGTCGGTACGTCACTGACTATACTAACTGCGGGAGGTACCCGCCCGCAAGTAGTCATGTCGGTCAGATGTCTAAGAGATTAGTCCAATGCACGTAGAGGGTATATTATTAGCTAGCTTACACCCGAGCGAGACAAAATTCTGCTCTGTAGCAATGCATCATTCTGCTACTTGAACAGGGTAGAGAGTGATTTAGGACCCCGCTCTATACTAGGGTGCCATGTGGCACGGGTCTCTAGAGATTGGCGGGAGCCAAACTGGTTGGCAGGACACCTACGAATGGAGTCAGACCATGTCCGGTTTTATAATAATGGAAGGGGCTAGTTAGCAGGACACCTACAAGCGGAGTCGGACCAGTCCGTTTCATAGAAAGGAAAGGTTTTTATAATGAAAACCCTACAACCATAGTAGATCCGTTTATGAAATTAAAAACCATGCAACATGTATTTTATAATGTTAATGCATGAAACTCAATTTAGAATAATTGGATTTGAATCGAATCATTAAAACTATTTTGGGAGGCTTTTATGAAAATATGATTTTAAATATGTTATATGACACTTACTGGACTTCCAAAGCTCACCAAACATTTTCTGTGTTTTCCAATGAAACCTCCCCGGGCACAGGTACCATAGTTGCAGATTACCCCGAGACGATACCAGACAGCCGCGACGACAGTGCTCATGTGATTATCTACTCTTGTATTTGTTCGATTTTAAAAGAAGTTGTATATATTTTATTATCTCTACGTGGTTTTGTAAATATCTTTTTGTGGTCAACTTAGATTTAAATTGTGTTTTTAGAGTAAATTGATGCATGACATATGATTTTGTTGAAAATGAGTTTATAATTTGAAATGTGAAATTGTGGTTGTTGTTGTGTTGAAAAATGAGAGCATGAGGCTTTGTAGTTTGGGGAAATTGATTTGTGTTATTTTAGAAGTGTTAAATTTTATAATCTGCAGAGTGGCAGAGTTTGAAAATCAGACGGAATGCTGCCCAAATTTTTATAAAATGTTTTGCGAATGTTTGAAATAAAAACGAAAAAATTTCCCCATGTTTCCGCTGTTTTCGAAAAGGTTTCAAAAAGAACACGCTTACCTCTACGGGGATCCTTTAGTTGAGCGCAAGGGCTAGCTGGAGGGTCACCGTAGGGTGCCGGCAGATCGCCTAGGGAAAGGAGTTTGTTAGGTATCTCAAAAAACAGCAAAAATGCTACCAAAATTTTTAAGAAATTGATTCTATAGAAATTGAATTCAAAGATTTTAAAGTTATAAATTTATAAATGATTTTTTAGGTTTCCAGGCTTTGCTCCTCGAATTCTCTTTTGGATTTTGTGGGTTAGAATCCAGAAGGATTCCGTAGGGTGCCAGACGGGCACCTGGGTCCCATAAAGGGAAGTTGGGGCGGGTCCTGTGAAAATCAAAGTATTTTTGAAATTGAACCCATAATATGTTAAGAAATGTATAAGGTTTACTTATCTCTTCTACTTATCTCAAGAATTCCAAATCCATATAAAAAATCCAACAATTAAAAGTGCAAGACTTGGACACTATGTAATAAGTCCTTTTAATATACGAACACATATTTAAGATTCTTTTATGTTTATATATAGACTGAGTTACTAGATCAGATCGGGCAAGAAAGCTTGCCCGAAACTCGATTTAGAATTTTTGAGGGTTTCCCCGAACCTGACCCATGCTCCAAATGGGTCGCTACTTTCTGCCTCAAACCCGCTTCAAATAACCGAGTTTGGGCAAGTTTGGATTGGATTGGTTATTTTTGTCATCCCTAATTGTAACCCAATTTAAAACTTTGATTGATGGTAAATTTTCGTACGTTGTCCTTCTATGAAGTGCGGATGGATATCATTTGTAAGTTGTTGACGTTCCGAAGAGGGAAACAGTACCTGCTGCTCTTGACTGATTACTTCACACTAAGTAGGTCGAAACGAAGGCATACTGTAACACTCCAAATTCCGATACAAGAAATTTAGACTGATACTCAGTAAAACTTGAATTCCAAAATGTAATTTGCTCAAACAAATGCTTAAAGTCAAGCTACAGTTAATAAAATATTCTAACAATAACAAAACCCAACTGAAATTCAATCCTTATATAATCTAAACTAAAAAAAAAAAAAATTACAATAACTATCATCAAAGCTTCATGTCTGGATGAACTCTATAACACCCTTTGCCCGTCGTTTGCCTAGACGAACCCAAGAGACGCTATCTTTATATCATTTTTACAAAATCTGTATTTTGAAAACCATATATTAAATTATACATATCCAAATAGCATATTTCAAAAACTTTACAAGTAATACAAAACTCTTTTATTTCATGCGGAAAAACTACAAGAGTTTTCCCTAAAATTTGAACTTTCCTAACCTGTTACAAATTTAATATTTTCATTTCCAACACAAAATTTCCCACAAACATATTCACCAATTGGAACCAAACTCCGTTTGGTTCAACATTATCCATATACACAACATGATCCCAAAATAGATACAAATTGATTTTCCTTACCAAAATACACATTTAACATACACATACATGTAATGCATGCACTTAAATACAAAGTACAAATTCTTTTATACAAAATCAAATATGATAACTATCAACAATCAAGATGGATGAATGGATAGATGGATGGATGTGACTATGTAAACTCGCTACAAATGTGCTTTCTCTTCAATCCTCGCCGTCTAGGTGCAATCTACTACCTGTGCGTGGTAATTCCAACGCGTTAAGCATATTATATTTGCTTAGTGGGTGTACACTAAATTCGAATTTACAATTTTTAATATAAAAATATCATACAATAAAAATAACAAACATTTCAATTAAAATAATTTTTAACATACTCATTTTACATTTTCGAAACCAATTCTAATATACAATTTCACAACTTATCTAAAACAATTTCCATTACCCTTTGTAAACACTAGTATGATACCTTGGAATGGAAAATGGGATTTTTGGCATTGGACATTCGGTGCCTACCCACCAAATTTCATTACACATATATAAATCCATCATTTGGAATTGGACACTTGATACCTCTCATGGTCCCTAAATCAATGATTTTCATTTTATTTCAAAACGTATCGACACAGTACTGCTATAACAACCCTATTGGCAAGCCAAATTCCAATCCCACCTACCAATACTTAGGTTTATTAGGGCTCATTTCATATTTCAAATGAATGCATTATCATAATCACCATTTCATTTCAATCAAAAGATTTCCAAAAATCATTCCAAAAAATTACATTTGGCATCCAATTTCACATTTGAATCAATATAGCCATTCAAAATACACATTCAAACATAGTTAACAAATCAATTTGATTAAACCATTCAAATTAAAACATTTTAAGATAGATTTATTCGTACAATTGAAAACAAAATTCAAATGAAATGTATACCAACCTTTTTGCCATGTTTTCTTGATCTATCTTACTCTTTAACAGAAGCTTACATATTTTCCTTTCCTTTTCCCTGACTTCCCTGAGCTACCTCCTCTCCTATATTTTCAAGAACACATACATAATAAATAAAAGCTCATTCCATGAATCTAAATGCATGCTTTGGTAATCCTAAATGATCCAAATACTTTCAAATCTCACAAATCTCTATTGAAACCCATTTTTCCTTCAAACTTCTCTTTTAAGTTTCTATTTAACCTACGCTTTAAAATTGTGATTTCTTTCCATGAATCTCACTTATTCTCACCTAGGAACACACCCATATGCGCGAAATAATTTTCTGAAGCTCGAAATGAAAAACGATATTTTTCCACCCCTCTTGGCCAAATGCTATGCACCACTCTCCCTCTTGATTTTCTTTCATCAATTCTTGCTCCATTCATCTCCCTAACTCGCATTTTGGTCACCCGTAAAGTGGTTCTAAAAAATTTCAACTATTGGGTGACGAAACCTCGGAAAAACCTCACTTTTTCAAGACAACTTTTACACTTTTGATTTCTAAAATCAATTCTCTTCACCACTAACTCGAATATGCTTAATGACACTCATCTATGTCATTAGAATGCATATAAAGAGTGGCATTACCTGATATCCACTCATGCCCTTCATATAGGTTTTTAAGTGAGTGTTGTCTCATTTGATTTCTAACTTGTTCATAGGTTTCTTTAACATGTTTTCAATAGGAAATCATGCTTAAAAGACTCAAATTATATTGGTATCATAGACCCCTCACTATGGCCTTTCATGGTCCAACACACACCAAGTCCATTTTTTTTCAAATTTTCCATGCTAAGTCATTGAGACATTTGATCAAACACTTAACAAACAACTTGTTTCTTTTAAATACCAACTCAAATCACTTAGGTCCCTTCTATGTAAACCCTAACACATCAAACATTCATGATACTACATGGTTTATTCTTGGTTTTGGTCTCTAAATGATCAACTCTTATCACAAACAAAAACTCACATCAATTTCCAACCCAAACCTCAACATAAACATCAATCCAACATCACATGAACAAGTTGAAAAGTTGATCAACTAACCTCTTTTTGGCTTAGATCTTGCTCTAGACTTGATTATCTACCTTAGGTTGGCTTGAAGACTTGATTTGGATGTTGAAAATTGGTTGAAATCACATTGATCACCATTTCTCCATGCTTGGCCGAACATACACCCCTTTCTCCCTTTAGTTTCGATTTTGCCTTTGGTTTTTATGTTTTGCTTCTTGTTTTGAACGAAATGGCACAAGTCAATGCATATATATTTTTATCTTTTTCAAAAATTACCATTACGTCTTTGACAATTTGGTTTTCATCCTTCAACTTTGGCTTAATTCCAATTTGACCCCAACTATTGTTTGTTTGTTTCAATTTAGTCCCTTATAACACTTAATAATCTCTTAAGACCATTTACCATTTTACCCTTCTATTTATTCTCTAATTGGGTTCAATCAAGTTCTAGAGGTTCCCTAAATTCTTTAGGCACTTATAGTAATCATTTAGGGTCCCAAAATATCACTTAGGAACTACTACTAGGGAATCTATAAATAGAATTGAAGATTACAATATATATATTCACACTAAATCTACTTTGGTATGTCAAATCTCAATTTAAAAATGATATTCATGCTTACAATATTTGGGGTGTTACAAACTCCAAGTTCTAAAACACTCAATGCCCATAATTCATTCCTACTCTATAAAATGGTAGGGCTGAGGGGTGAGCCGTCAACTTAATAAGTAAATTCAACATGAGATTAGAAAACTGTAAAATATTTGCAGTATTTTTAGTTAATGAATCATATATAACAAGTACATATTATAGTTGTAAACAATTGACATTAACATTTAATAAATAAAAACCAGTAGCTCATGTCATGCAATACCTATAGTAACGGTAATGGTATGCCACATTTACCCATATGATTCAGTAATGGTATGCCACATTTACCTATGTGACTCAGTAACAGTAATGGTAACGGTAGGTGTGTATATAATAACCCAGTTGGGATAATAAAAACAATAGCGGAACTACGGACAAAGAGCCAAAACATTTTATAACATTTCATAAACATAAACAATTTTTAAAATCACAATTACAATATACTTTCATGTTTAACGAATCTTGAGAATAAAATAAATTAAAAAGCAATATTCATTTCAAATTAGCTTAAACAAACCGTTGCATATATTTTTAAAAATCTAACATTTAGTGAAAGCTTAACTTTTGCATATATTTTGTAAGTGACTGTTCAAAATATATTTATCGAAAACATTTTTAGGAAACAATAATTAAAGGGTAAAATATTCTTTGTTTAAGATAAAATGTCATGGAATTTTTTTTTTTTTAATTTTCAATCAATCATTTATCAAATTATGGCTGCTATGTAGGGAGTAACTGAAGGAATTTATTTGAGATGGAAAGTGTTTTTCAAGCAAGTAATCAATTTAAAGGAATGATCGGGGAAAACAAATTATTGGCAAATATAGATATTTTCCCTAATCATTACAATTAGGGTTTGAGCCATATATATGTATAATCTCTCTTTATTCATAACAACCAACACTCCCCCTAGACATACAATATTAAAAATTGTATGTTTTCTCTTCGTATCAGCATCCCTATCAAGACGTGATGTCTAACAACATCAAAAGGTTTACGATTGATTTGAGAGGCAATAAGAGTACGTAAGGTTCTTTTGATTTCTTTCCTCTCATCTTAAATTCATGATTTGGTCCTAAGAATATTAAGCCCTGATTTGGTTCCTAGGTTTTTGCACAAAGGTGTATTAGGTGGGAATTTTGGATTCTAAAATAACAGCTGAGGTGAGAATTGTTTTTACTGGGCTATACTTAATGAAAAATTATGAAACTTTGCATGTGATGATCGATATATCTACTATTCATATGTTAATTTTTGTAATTTTCGATAAATGTATTAAGAGATATAAATTGTTGATTAGGTAGTGCTCGAAACCAAAATCTGCAGAATAGATTTATGGCTTTTAGTTTTTGATGTTTTTGAGCATATTAATGGTAGTTGAATGATCTGAAAACTTTTCTGTAGGTTATTTCACATGTCTCGCTTAGCATATAAAATTTCATGATTTTTCAATAATTATAGAATTTATTAAAAATTCCTAAATCATACTGTGGTTATAGTTTATTTTTCTAGATCGATTTTGAAGGCTGGAACAAATGAATGTTTACCCATGCTAACAACCACTGTTTGATTTGAAATTTTTATCGGAGGTTGTTTAATGTGTCTAGAATACCCATTTAAAATTTTAGATTGATTGGAGACCTAAAGAATTAATTAAAAATGTTTAGGTTGATATTGTTAGGGCTGAAATTTTGAAGCAAAAAAAGATGAAATTTATGGTTTATTACAATATGGTTATTTATGTCCGTTAAAAAAACAAAAATAAGTCTAAATAAAACTATTATGGTGTTGTATTGTGACAATTTTTCGTTTATAATTGAATAGGGCTTGATTGATTTTTGGACATAGAGATAAGCTTTTCTAGATTGTTCCCGCTAAATAAATTTTTCATTACACGTATTATGTTTATTTTATTGTTGAAAATAATTATAGCACTATAAAAATCATCAAAAAACAGTAAAACAGAACCCGAAAGCAAATCGGTTTCATTTAGCAAAAATTTTCTGGATCCGAATTGTTCAACTGGTCGGGGTTCAGCTATTAATTATAAGACAAAACCCTCGAATCACAGTGTAAGAACCTTGCCATTTGTTCTCTCTATTTTCTGATTTCTTGTGTTTTGTATGTATGAAAAAAAAAATGAATTTTTTTCATCAATCTTCAAATTGAATTCAAGTATCCCCTTTTTATAATGAGTAACTACCCAATGCGAGTTGTATTCTAACTGCTTTAGTAGTTATTTATGGATCCTGGGTTTGGGTTTGGGTAATCTTTGATGGACCTAACTTATAACCCGAATAACGTAACATGTTCTACTCATACAAGATGAGTCAAACAGAACTCATAGAGTAAACTCTAGTAACTCTTTATGATAAGGGGTAAGGCATTCATATAGGTAAATACACCGTCTGACCCATGAACAATATATATGATAGGACTTGCTCTTTAAATCTCGATTGTACTTCTATACAAAAGATTGAAAATTTGTTCATTATCATATCCTAGATTTATCATAATTTTATTTGCTCGAGCATATTTAATCTCTTATATAACATGCTCAATCCTCCAATATTTCATACAATCACAAATGCAATTTGTCGTGACAAGTAACTATATGAACAAAATAAAATTTATTAAATCTTCTTGTTTCACTTTCGTCCCTCGGTCAACAAAAATGATTGACATTATAATTATGTCTCATAGGCCATATTATCATAGTCGTCAAAGACACACTAATAATACAAACATCACTCCATTACTTTGAGACAAAGTGAACAGTTACTGAGGGCATAGGTAGAAGTTTTACACAAACTTCAATGGAACTTATACAATGAGGAATCTGGAATAAATTCACCCATTTTCCATATCGGTAACAATAAACACACACGGTATAAAACACATGTTATAGTGAATCTTGTCCTTCAATAAAGACGTGTATGTCATTTATATTAAGATTATTGACTGTACAGATCTTAGCTCAGACGATTTCTTAGTACCTAACCTGAGTTCCTAAAAAATCGCCTTCTAGGCGCCTATTATCAAAGTGCTCACATCCGGCTTAATTAGTTCTCATGATGATGGGGATACATCACGAAACGTTTAATAGTTTTAAATGGAACCTTATCTTAATTACAGTTTAGGTGACATTTCTTATATTTCAAGCCTTTAAGAAAATAATCTCTTCTTTATCCTTTAAAAATATGTCTCATCTTGCTCGTTATCCTATCCACCAAAACGACTGTACGTGTAAGAATATTAGTCTCCAACCTGATGATATATTTTCATATACAATTTATGCGAAATGAATATGTGCTAGTTTTATATAACCAAAATGACTTATTTATTTATAAAATAGATATAGCTAAATGTAACAATTACTGTAAGCCCTTAACGTTTATTTATGGTTTCCCTAAGTAACAACCCCTAAGTGATGTATGAAGTCATAAATGATTGATAGGAAATGTTTTGAGACCCTAAAAGAGTACTCAAAGTATTGTAAAACCATAGAGATTGATTGAGCCTCACTTATAGATTAAGTTAACACAAGGGTAAAGTGGCCATTGTCATTGGAATGGTAAAAGCTAATATGACCTATTGACTAAAGTGAAATAAGATTATGAGTTAAGGGTCAAGATGGAATAAGTGAACAAGTTAGGGGTCAAGGTAAGATAATTAAAAGTTAAGTGCCAAAAGTCAATTACATGAAGGATACATTGGTCAATTATGGAATGTTAGTAATATATAAGTGAACACTTAGTCAATTTTGAGAGGAATTCTCACCACAAACACAAAGCCAACACGTGAGAGACCAAAATAAGAGAGAAACGTGAGAAAGAAGAAGAAGTGGTTCGGCCAACGTAAGGAAGTTGGTGATCAAGCTTGGTTCAATCAATTTTCAAGGTTTTAATCAATCCATCAAGCTTCCCTAAGCTAGGAAATCAAACTAGAAGGAAGAAACCAAGTCAATCAAGGTTAGTTACTCACTTTTGGATTAGTTTTTGTGATGGTTGTGTTGGTTATTTTGGTGATGTTTTAGTTGGTTTTGATGGGAGATTTTTATCTATGTTAAAAGATGATTTATTTGAGACTTGAAAGGCTCATCAACCTACCAAGATTGATGAGCTAGGGTTCGCTTGAGATAGAATTTAAGTTGTTTTTGGATCAGAAACTAAATGAAATGAATGTAGACAAGGTGTTTGATAAATTGTCTAAAAGAACCAACATGAAAATCTTGAAAGAAATGGACTTAGACTAAGTTAGTGCTTGTAAGGCTTTATGGAGAGGTATGAGAATCCAATGAAATTGAGGTGTTTTAACTATGATTCCATGTTGTTTAGGTGACCTATAATCTTATGAAAATGTTACAAATTGATTTGAACCAATTCCATTGTAATGCATTGTAAAGCACCTGGGAAAGGCATATTGAGTTGTCATTGAAAACCAAATATTTTATATGTTGAAATGACTTGTATGGATAGGTTTGAGTATATTTAACATTAGGAAAGAAAGAATTAAGTTTTAGAATGAAATGGGTGAAAAAGCCCCCTAAAAATGGATGAAAAAGTGAGGTTTTTCTTAAATTTTGATCTCCAAACGATATCGGAATTCGACAAAATTTTACAGCTGACCACATTGGGAGATAAGAAGAGTGTGGGAGAAAGAATTGAAGCAAAAGGATGCACAGTTTGGGCTGTGCATTCAATTCGGGTTTGAGAGGTCTAAAACGGTCATTTTGTGTTCCAAGCTTCAATTTATGATGGGAAGCATGTGGAAACGTCCCTTGGGGTATATAAGAAGGATTCATGCAAAGAAATTGGAAATTTGGAGCATAGATCAAAGAGAAATTGAAAGGAGAAGCTACTAGTGTAGAGAGAATTTTATAGAGTTAGTATAGTTAGGTGCATCTTAGTGCATCTTTGCATTGTCTATTGAGCACATTCTAAGTGTGCTTATCATGTGTAGGTGAAGGCGAGGCTAGCGGAGCCGGAGAGGACCGTTGAGCCACTAGGGAAGTTGGTAAGAAAAGGTGAGTGCTTAATTAGTTTTTTTTCCAAATTTGAATGTGTTTCAATGTTTTAATCTTTTATAAGTTGAATTCGTCATGTTAAAGCTTGATATGAACTTGTTTGGATTTCATGTTTAGTATGAGAAAGTGAAATTTTCATGATTTTATAAGTATGAAGTATATTTGAAATGAAGTTTAATCTTTCAAGCTTATTTGGAAATCAAAACGATGTTTTATGGTTGTTCTATTGAAATGAAGTTGAAATTTTAAGTGTTTGGTTTCAAATACATTATATGTATAAATATGTTTTCAAAAGCCAATTGTTTGCCTACCCTTGTAAGTTATGTAGGCCCGGCTGGTACAGTCCCACACGTGTATGGCAATGTATGGGAGGGATTGCATCACTCACATTGGGGGAATAGAGTCCGTCGTGTCGCTTTTACGTGTGTGGGATGTTTTCTTACTCTACACTTTGCGATGCACAATTCTGCGCATAGTTGTTGGGATGTCTTTGTAAGTGTCACGGATGGTGTTTATGGCCAAATCATCTCGTGACTCCACGTTCTCGTGGTTATAAGTTTAAGGGGTAACATTGGTGCATTTAAAAATGTGAATGTAAGTTCAAAAGTAAACTATTTTATATGATTATAATTATGGTTCGAAAGGAAGCCTTATAATTGAATTCAGTTTGAATGATATTATTGCTTATTAAGTTTATGAAAAATTTTATGTATCCCTTATGTTGGGATTTGTATGATTTTATTATGTTAAGCATGAACTTTTATGAGACTTTAAGTGAAATGATTATGAAATGCAACTCTATTTTTAATATTTTTAAGGAGGTATTTTACAAATGAATATGATATTGTTTTACAACTTACGCGCACTTACTGAGCTTCATTAAGCTCACTTTTTACTATTTTATGTCAAAAACCTCCTCAGGTGCTAGCGCAGGTGACGTGGCAAAAGATACCCTCCGTTGATATAGGTGGGCGCCGATTCAACGAATGCTTCCCTTGTATAAACATTTTGCATGCATATGAAAGTTGAAAAGCCTCCATTTTGTTGTATTTGATCATATATTTTCGTGGCTTTTGGAATAAATGTTTGTATCTATGTATCTTTTGATATGTGTAAAGTTTTATGAATTTATTTTAAGTGATGAAAAGTATGTATTTGGCTAAGTTAATTTCTTATAAATTTTGGCTTTTGCCTTTGGTTTAAGGTTATGGTTTCGAATGATTTTTAACTCATGTGATTTATGGTTTTTAATCCCAAGATTTTATGGCTTTATATGACTTTTAAACTATACGGATGACATGGAAAGAGTTTGTGAAAGTAGTTGTGTTGGATATTGAAAATAGTCGAAGTGTATTTTAACCTTACAGGTATCTTGGAAACCTTAAAAATATAGACGTTATATTGCCAAATTTCCGTTTAAAAAAAAAAAAAAAAAATTTCAACCCAATCGTGTTTATAAGTAAGAAAAAATTTTAAGGGTTTGCTCCACGGATTCTTTTTAGGCTAATAAGGAAGGGTTTAGGAGGATTCCATCGGGGTGCCAGGCAGGGCTCTCCGGATACAAGTATGATAAGATTTGGGTTGGGTCATGTCAATTACAATAACATCATAGTCTATGCAAACCTAAAGATCTAGCAAGTGACATAAATACATCTCATATCATAGCTTTTATAAGCGGATCCATTACCATCTTATGTGTAGATACATACTTAATTGTTGCATTCTTTTTCGTCGCTATGTCCTTGACAAAATTTACTTAGTCTTTATGTGCTTCGATTTATGGTGATATTTTGCATCTTTAGTATAGGCAATTGCTACCTAACTATCACAGTATATAGTGATTAGCTTCTCTACTTTACCTTTGAAATTTATATCCTCCAAGAATCGCTTGAGCTAGATTGCTTCTTGAATTGCCATTGAACATGTTATAAATTCAACTTCTATGGTGGCTAGAGTGCGACACATGGTTAGCTAATGTTACGACATGTGCAATCTTCAAAATATGCCACGTGGTCACTTGCATGCACGACGCATGTCTTGAATTTGCTAAGAAGTGACGTGTGGCCTTAGGACATGACACATGGCTAGTTTTTTAAGCGACGCGTGTTGAGTTAAGAGAGCGACACGTGGTTGTGACTTCAACGGGCACCTTATGGAGAGTCCTGCATGTAGCGGTGCATGACTCACAACTCCAATGCATTGTCGGCTCTTCCGAAGCATGACCTTCACTCGTCGCCGTGGACGATGGCCACCGGTGAATTTTAGACACAAAAATTTTTTAAATGTTGGGTTCATGGGTTGTGGGTCGGATCCATCCAAGATTACCCAAACCCATGACCCGATCTAAATCGATTTAGATGGGATTGAATCAAATAACCACTAGCGGTTACTGACGGTAATCAGAAGTTACATCGACCACTATATATATGTGTGTTTTGTGAGTGAATGAGTTTGATGGTGGATTAAATGCTTAACATCACTGCACACACAAGCGTACAAACACAGAATGGTAAGAAATACAGAGAAATATGGCAAGGTTCTTACATTATGATTTAAGGGTTTGGTCTTGTAATTGATGGCTGAACTACAACTAGTTGAACAATCCAAATCCAGAAGAACTTCAGTTGTGCGAAATAAGTACACTTTCAGATTTCATTTTGCTATTTTATATTGAATTTATATATTGCTATGAATTCTTTCATTGGTATCAGAGCAATTATAGGGTTGTTTGCTGGTTGAGGATTGTGATTACATAACTAATACCATGAAACTTGAATTTTTGGTTAAAAATTTAAGAAATAGAGCCATGGAACCCAAAATTTGTATGTCTGATATATCATTCATTTGACCTCTATATTGCGTTATTCAAGTTTCATACAAAACTAGAGTTCACAATGAATCCATAGAACTTTGAATCACAAAATTTCGTTGAAAACCGAGTGACAACGGATGGAAAGAAATTAGGGTTCGAAATTTGTATTTACTGGTTTTGCTATTTGAAAAAATTCTTTCATTTCCAGTTTTCTTTATATTCTCACTCTCACATTAAGAAAGTGTGATACAACCTACCCTAAAATTGAAAACTAAGAGCAAATGTCGAATTAGGATGAAATTCTAAAGGAACTAGTGGTGTTTTCGACATTGAGCAATGTTCGAAAGCCAACGCTTGTAATATACACGCCATTCTAGCTAGTGATGCACCGAACTGTATAAACCAGTCCATGTAATCACCACGTTAGCGACACAAGGGCGACACGTAAGCGCTAGATCATCATCACACATGTAACGCGTGGACCACTATGTTTTCAACTCATGGATGGCTTAGGTCAAGACACATGGATGACAGTTTACAATGCAGCTCACCTAGGTGACAACAGGTGGCGAGATTAGAATGCACCACATTGCAAAATGAGTATCATTAGGCTTGTTGATGGTGCGGAACGTGGTGAAATTAGAACGTGCTATATGGCCAATGGTGCTGCACGATGCATGCAACACATATAGACACGTGTCATAGGTTGATCGCCACATTTGGCCACTGACATCAACGGACGCTTGGGTGACTAGTGTAGCTACATGACGGCGCGTGGCTGGTTCTATCCGTAACTGATCTGCCTTTCCGGCACGTGATAGTCACTCACTGTCACCATTAATGGCTTTCGACGAATTTTTTTTTCAATTATTGTTTCCTCATCTTTTCATCAAAATTATTTATTCGCTCTAGTTGTAAGTAGAATTACATTATTTTATTTATTTTGCTCTACAGTGAGTTGAATTAAAATGATTTAGTTGTTATATTAAATTTATTTGACCAATAAATAAATAACACAAATGCATGTATAAGCATTTTTTTGTTGTGAATTACATTTATATGGGATTGGGTCAACTCATTCCGACAATAAGCTGTTTGATGACATGATTGAGATCATTGTCCTATCAGATGATGAGGAGATTATTAAGATCTCAAATGTCGACTAGGACTTTAAGATTATAGAAATCTCTAATCACTAGTAGGATCTTGGGATCATAGGAATCTCGGATGATTAAATGTCGAAGGTCATAGAAATCTATGTTAATAAGATGTTCAAAGTCATAAGGATCTCAAGTGATGCTATTCAAATTATGGGTGTCCTAAAATCTTTTAGAGAATGATATTAGGACTATTTTGTGCAAAACACTTACATATATGGTTTGGTGAATATTTGGAAATTGGATGATGATGGATAGCTTGACTACTTCTTCGATTCCTGTCAAAAGATTCTTTTATCATATTTATGAGTATACAGTTACTATAATATTTTAGTGAAATAATAGTAGATGTGCTAGTATAGACATAGAAAGATGTAGATTATAAGTTTCTAATTAGAATAAATGTCATTTAGGGAAATGACATGTGCTTCGAAAAATATAGTTGTTGAATTGAATAAAGATGGCAAATTGAATAGTGATAGCTATGATACTTGATGCCTCAAGATTCAGTATATCCTAAGGAGCAAGAAGCCCTCGAAACTTTAACCAATACCATGGTCAAACCCAAACATAGTACTTTTGCTTAACATAGAAAAGATGTTGAGGTTTATTAGGCCTTTTAAAATAAAGAACAACATTGCTTGTATAACAATTTTGTTTGTTAGCTCTCAATTTTATTTATGGTATCCCTAGTAATAGTACTCAGAGATGTTTTAAAAATGCCCATTCTTAGCCCCTCAAAACTTTCCTAAATGGTGAGGATTGATGTAATTATAGGTTGGAGAGTTAGGGCATGAAAAGTGGGTTAGACTATTCAAAATTTCAGATTTTTTCAGCATTTTCGCTCACCCGGCTGATCGGTGGGGAGGAAGCATGTAAGGGAGCACGCTTGGGGCAGTAGGTGGCACTCCCTTGGGCTCCTATAGGTAGGGGCGCTGGAAGAGTTCAAGCGTGCCGGCACACGTGCTGGGTGGCGCGAAGGCGCACAGGTCGACGCCAACACTGACTTTTGGTCACTAAAATGGTCATAACTTTCTCTACGGACATCCGATTCACAAACCGTCAGTTGCTATGGAAACTAGACATTCCGTAGCTTCAATTGGATAGGTGTAGCTCATGTAACACAAACAAATGACTCTACACGAGCTGTCACAAGTCAACCCATTGTTGCCTAACAATCCTCAATTAAGAGCCAAAATGGAATAAGAAATAGTTAGGGATCGAGAAGCAATTATTTAAGGGACAAGATGGTCATTATAGGATTATCATAAGTATAAATACAACACTTGATCAATTGTTGAAGAGAACTCACGCCATTCACAAAGAAACAAGAGAAAAGAAAAGAGAAAAGTGAGGGAGAGAAGAGAAGCATTTGGCCAAGGCAAGGGAAGAGTGATCAAGTTGGTTTCAAGATAGTTTTTATATCAAAATCAATCAATCAAGCTTTTCTAAGATAAGAAATCAAACTTGAAGCAAGAACCAAAGCCAATCAAGGTTAGTTTGTTCATTTTTGAGTTTATTGTTATGATGTTTGTGTTGGTTATTTTGGTGAAGATTAAGTTGGTTTTGATGAGAGGTTTTTATCTATGTTAAGATAGGATTTATTTGAGACTTAAAAGTATGTGTAGGTGGCATGGAAACCTACTAAAATTGATGAGCTAGGGTTGGCTAGGGAGGGAGATTGAGTTGGTTTCAGATTGGAAATTATTAGAATAAATTGTAGGCAAGGCGTTTGATAATGTGTCTAAAAGAACCATCATGCAAAACTTGAAGGAAATAAATCTAGTATGTGTTGTGACATGTGAGGCCATATGGAGAAGTCTAGGAGTCCAATGGAAATGAGGTGTTATTAAGCATGATTTCACGTTAGAATTATGATGAAAAAACCTAAGATAAGTTAATGGAAAAGTTAGAAAGTCATTTAGGCAACTTGTCTTTTAAGTCCTCAAAGTGAAGGACATTGAAAGTCTATAAGCAATGCTATTTCTCTTCAACTTTATTTCATTATGTTTGACCATAAATGAGTGTATAAAAGTTAGAGGAGCCTTAAGAAACAAGAATGGAACTTAGATAACTAATGTGGTGAAAAAGCCCCTTAAAAAAAAAGTGATCATAAAGTAGTGTTTTTGGCCCAAAACACCTATCAAACGATATCGGAATTCGACGAAATGTTACGTGTGACCACATTGGGAGATAAGAAGAGTGTGGGAGAAAGAAATGGAGCAAAAGCATGCACAGTTTGGGCTGTGCATTGCATTCGGGTTTGAGAGGTCTAAAATGACCATTTTGAGTTCTAAGCTTCAAATTATGATGGGAAGCACGTGGGGACACTCCTTGGTGTATATAAGAAGGATTCATGCAAAGAAATTGGGAATTTGGAGCATAGATCAAAGAGAAATTGAAAGGAGAAGCTACTAGTGTAGAGAGAATTTTATAGAGTTAGTACAGTTAGGTACATCTTAGTGCATTTTTGCATTGTCTAATTGAGCACATCCTAAGTGCTCTTATCATGTGTAGGTGAGGAGCATCTGACCGGATCACGAGAGGGCTTGTGAAGCTCATCCGAGTTAAGCCCAAGCTTAAGGTGAGTGCACTTTTCAATAGTTTCTAAGTGATTTTATGTTTTTGCATTTATAAGTTATATTTTATGCTTTTACATGTATAAGTTCTTGTATTTAAATGCATATCTTGTATTTGTAAAGTAAACGAGTCCAAGGACTCAATTTTAAAGCTTTCAAGTTAAAGCTTTTGCTATTGTGCACCAAGTATAAAGATTTGTAAGGCATAGTTAGAGAAAAATAAGTTTTCAAAGGCCATAAGTACCCACCAGTTTATCGAGTTCAGACCCGTTCAGTATATCCCACTTAGTAAGGCAAGGGTTGGGGGGAACGAGTCACTAACTGTGTGGTTAGAGTTATGAGTGAGTGTGTCGCCCCTACTTTGTGGGATATGGTCTCACACTATGGATGGCGATGCAAAATTCCGCACGTAGTTGTTCAGAGGTCTCAGAGAGTTGGTTGCGATGGATGTCAGATAAATCGTCTTGTGACCTACCACACTTGCGGCCTTAGCTAAATCACCATGTGGTCAAGAGATTAGGGTTATGAATGGTGCTTTTATAAAGTTCAGTTATCTTTAAGCATGTTCAGATTTATGCTTTACAAGTTTATAATAAGTTGTTTATATTAATGTTATGCAATTGAATGAGATTTATGTTTTAAATGTCTTTTAAGAAATAGAAACTTTTATTAGAGTTTTCTAAGAAGGAAGTTTTCAAAAAGTAAAGATAAGTTTATAAACTGTTGCACTCACTGAGCTTTATAGCTCACTCTTCAAATTGTTTTTTTAAAACCTCCTCAGGTACTTCTGTGGGTGAAGACCAGTGAAGACTCCCTCCTCCGTATTCAAGTGGGCGCAAGTGTTGGCATTTGTTTTTTTTGAAGAACGCAATATGCATATTTTTGTGTCTTTTGTATAATGCATATGTTTGTATATTTTGTATAAAAAGAGTTCTATTTTTTTGAGTTGTGTAAAAGTGCACCTTTTCGTGCTTTAAAAAAATCAAGTTTATTGGATAAAAGTGCATGTTTATATCTTGTCTTTGAAGATTTTAAATTTTTGTGTTTATATTGATAAACTCGATTGCTAGAAGTTGGGTTAGATTGTGATTATAGTTCGAAGTATCCAAATTTCTTTTCAAGTTTTTGGTTTATCCAAATTGCAGCCGTTATGCAACCGGTTTTGAGTCTTAAAAATGACCAAATGAATAGTGACAAACCAACCCAAACCATTTCAACTTTAAGGTTTAAAAGATTAAGCTTCCGCTCAAGTTAAGTTTTAAGTTAAGAGGGTTCGCTCCTCGAACGCCTTCTTCCCCATCAAGATGGGTTTAGAGGGATTCGTTAGGGTGCCCGGGTATACCCTCCGGATAAGAGCCTAGTGGCGGTCCGGATCGGGGTGTCTCATGGCTAATGACCATATGTGTGCATATGAAGAATATAAGACGACACTAGACATTTGGTTGACTTTGGAAAGACAAATGGGGAGGGACATCAACCCTTAAACTAGGAGACTCACAACTAAGTTTGATATTTTTCAAAAGCGCCAGGATTACAACATGAGGTAGCATCTAAGAGAATTGACAAACATGATACATGAGTTGAAATCAATGAGCCATGTTTTAACTGATGAGCAACAAGTGCAATTGGTGATTCGATTCTTCCTTAACAATTGGGAAAGTATGAAAATCAATATGACCCATAACGATAACATCAAGAGGTTTGATGATATCTCACATCATGTTGAACTTGAAGATGAGCGCCTAGAGTCAGCCAATACTTTGATTCAACTTTATTTGGCTGAGTTCGACATGCACAAGAGTTCAGGCTCTGAGTGTAAGAGAAGAGGAAAGAATAAAAGTTAGAAGAAAGGGAAAAGGTATCCCAAATCTATAATAAGGATGAGACCGAAAATCCAAAAAGGGTAAGCGTGGTGGTGCAAGGAATGACAAAAGTATGTTGAAGTGTTTCAACTGTGGCAAGATAGGTCACTTGCATCATGAATACATTGAATTGAAGAAAGAGACTCAAGAGCCACAAACTATTTAGCTAAAGACAGAAAAGCATTTGTAAGGTATCATCAGATCAACTGAGGAATAAAAATGGATCTACGTGGTGAACAACTTGAAAGTTAAAGTGAAAGAAATTGGCACCTGCAAAGTAATTCTATAAGGTGGCCAAGTGTTGTATCTTCATAATATTCTCTATGCTCGAGAGATTTGACTGAATCTTTTCTCTATAATTGTCATTCTGGGTTTAGGATATAGTTTAGCTTTTCATAACAATTGTTTGAAGAGTTGTCTAAATTCAATGTACTTAGGTATTGGAAATTTGATGGATGGTTTCATATTGGATACCGAATTTGATGGTAGTATTAAAGACGGTTGTTTTTCACTTATTACTTCCATTAAAATTGCCAATATTGATGTTAATATTTGGCATGCTAGACTAGGATATACCAAACAAAATCGAATGAATAGATTGGCCATAAAGGGATTTTTAGGTTCTCTCAATGAGATAGATTTGCCTATATATGAAAGTTGTCTAGCAAGAAAAACAACTAAAAAACCATTTGGAAAAGGAATTAGAGCTAAGAATCAATTATAGTTAATTCATTCTGATATCTATGAACCAATGGATGTGAGAGCTAGAAATAGTGCCTCGGATTTTACAACATTCATAGATGATTACACTCGTTTTGGTCATGTCTATTTGATCTCTTACAAATCGAAGGTATTAGATTGTTTTAGATTGTATCTAAATTTAGTGGAGAATCAGTTAGATAGAATTGTTAAAGTCTTGTAGACTAACCGATGACAGGAATACCTCTCTGAACAATTAGAGTCATGGTGTCATGAGAAATGTATTTAATAGATAGTTAATCATTCCTAGGACTCCGTAACAAAATGGTGTAGCGGAAAGGAGAAATAGAACATTACTAGAGATGGTAACATCTATGACGGGACACATTAACCTACCAGTATCTCACTAAGGAGATGCGCTATTAGCGACTGCTTACATTCTGAATAAGGTCCTTATAATATCAGTATCTTCTACATCCTATGAATTATGAACAGGCAGAAAACCTAATCTTATTTATATGCAACCTCAAGTGTATAAGAAATGTACATAATCTTTTTAGTAAATATGGAAAATTGGGTGTTAAAGGAAAGAAGTGTATCTTTATTAGATACTTTGAGAACTCAAAAGGATATGTACTCATAGGAGAAAACTCAGATGGAAGCATTACTAAATTAAAGTCATGATTTGTGAACTTCTTAGAGAATGAATTTCCTAGTAGAAGGTGAAGTTGAAAAAGAATTTTAATTCTACGAGTTAAACGATTCGGATGATGTTCCAAATCTAAACACTCAACTAGAGAAAGATAGAGAGTTGTTTGAATACTCTATCCCTAATGGGAGTGACAATGCTATTAGAATAACTTATTCATCTTTTCTCAATAGGAGCAAAGGGACTAACAAGTTAGTACCTTTAAATAAATCAACTTGTAGAATTAACCACGTGGCAATTTCTTATTGTCGATTTGAGATTTAGAGGAAGCTTCTATGCTTATTTCACATAATGGTGATAAGCCAAAGAATGTGAATGAGGCTCTTAACTCACTTGTATTTTTTTTATTAAAGCCATTCAAGAAGAGATGACGTCAATGGAGCATAACTATGTTTGGAACTTGGTTGAGTCATCGCCTGATCGAAAAGCCATTGGAAATATGTGGCTCTCCGTATCATGCGTAAGACAAATGGCTCAATAGAGAGATATAAGGTGAGCTTAGTAGCAAAATAATATACTCAATAAAAGAGTATAGATTATGAATGAACCTTCTCTTCTATGGTAAGGTTTACTTCCATCTGCCTTATATTAGCTATTGTCGCACACATAAGCCTTGAATTGCATCAGATAGATATAATGACAACATTTCTTAATAGAGAATTGGAGGAAAAAATTTACATGTAGCAGTTAGTAAATTTTGTTTCAAGAGGCCAAAAGCTGAAAGTGTGTAAGCTCACATGATTGTTTTATAGCCTAAAGCAATCCTCTAGACAATCATACCTCCATTTCCATGAGACAATCATGTCCTATGGATTTGAGACAACTGAAGACAACCATTGTGTGTATGTTAAGCGGGTTAAAGATAAGTTAATAATACTATCTTTACACGTGAACGATATTTTATTGGCCGGAAATGACAAAATATTTAGGATAACCATAAAGTGATGATTATCCTCCACTTTCAAGATAAAAGACATGGGAGAAGCTGCCTATATTTTAGGAGTTAAAAATCAATAGAGATCAGTTTAAGGAGAATTCTGGCTTTGTCACAAGAGCCTTACATCAAAAGATTCTCGAATGATTCTATATGGCTGATTGTAAACCTATGGGTACTCTCATCTCAAAGCATTAGACTCTTTGTCATGAAATGTCCCCTAAGACTCCATAAAAACAAGAAAAAATGGAAAGAATTCCTTTTTCTAATATTATCAGAAGTCTCATGTACGCTATAGTGTGTACGAGACTTTGTATTTGCTATGCAGGTAGACTAATTAGTAGATATCAATCTAATCCTGGACAGAAACATTGGATCACTGTGAAAAAAATTTTAGAAAGGGACTGTTGATTACTCCTTGTATTACCAAGGTGGTAACATGCGTTTAGTTAGGTACACAAACGCTGATAGAGAAGGTGATTTGAATGAGCAAAAATCTGTATCTAGTTATACATTCTTTACTCAACCAAGATGCTACTCTTGGAGTAGCAAGAAGTTATCATGTATTACGTTGTCCACTATGAAAGCTGTATTCATAGCATTTTCAGCTACAGTCTAGAAGCAGTCTGGCTCAAGAGATTCTTAAAGAATCTAAATTCAAAATTAATGTGAAGAAGCTAGTTATTATATATTGTGATAGTTAGGTAACAATTATCTATACTAAAGATGCAAAATGTCATAGTAAATCGAAGCACATAATGATTAAGTATAATTTCGTTAGGGATATAATGATTAAAAGAATGTAACAATTAAGTATTTATTTATGCTTGGGACAGTAGTGGATCCACTCACAAAAGCTGTGACAAGAGATGGATTTATGTCACATGTTAGATCTTTGAGTTTGCGTAGATTGTGATGTTGTAATTATTATGTTAATTTATATCTGCTTCATAAATAAATACGTCATTTTGGTTATATAAAACTAGCACATTTTCATTTCACATAGATTGTTTATGAAAGTAAGTCGTCAGGTTTTGAGATGGGTATTCTTATACGTACAGTCGCCTTGGTTGCTAAGAGAGCAAGTTAAGATGAGACATATATTTTTAAAGGATAAAAATGAGGTTGTTATCTTAAGGGCTTGAAATATATGAAATGTTGTCTTGACTGTAGTCAAGATGAGATTCTACTTAAAATTAATTATTGAATCGCTCGTGATATATCCCCACCATCATGAGAACCTGATTAAGCCAAATATGAGTTTCTCGATGATAGGCGCCGAAAGGACGAGCTTTGAAACTGAGGTAGGCGCTAGGAAAGCATCTGAACTAAAATCTATATAGCAAACAATCTCAATACAAAGGACATACACATCCTTATTAAAAAACAAGATTCACTGTAACATACGTTTCATACCATGTGTGCTTATTGTAACTGACATGAAAAATGAGTGAATTTATCCCTGATTCCTCATTGTGTAAGTTTCATTGAAGTTTGTATAAAACTTTTACTTGTGTCCTCAATGACTATTCACTTTGTCTCAAAGTAACGGAATGATGATTGTATCATTAGTGTGTCTTCTATGGCTATGATAATATGGCCTATAGTATATTGCTATGGTGTCAATCATTTTTGTTGAACAAGGAATGAAAGTGAGATTGGAAGATTTAATGAAATTTATTTTTTTCCTATAGTTACTTATCGTGACAATTTGCAATTTGGAATTACAACTATGATTATATGGAATATTGGAGTATCGAGCATGTTAAAGGATTAAATATGCTCAAGAAAATAAAATTATATTAAATCTAGGACATAATAATGAACAAATTTACTCTCTTGTATAGCAGTACAATTGAGATTTGAAAAACAAGCCGTATTGCATACATTATTGTTCATAGGTCACACAATGCATTTGCTTGTATGAATGCCTATACTCCTTATTATAAATAGGTCACCAGTGTTTTCTCTGTGAATTCTGTTTGGCTTATCTTTTGTGAGTAGGAGATGTTGGGTTATTTGGTTATGGGTCAAGTCCACCCTAGATGGCCTAAACCCATGACCCGATCCAAATCGATTTAGATTGGATTTGATCAAATAACCGTTGGTGGTTACTGGCATTTATCAGAAGTTACATCGACCATTATATATATGTGTGTTTTGTAAGTGAAAAAGTTTGATAGTGGATTCAATGTTTAACATCACTACACATACAAACGTACAAACACAGAACAATCAGAAATACAAAGAAATATGGCAAGGCTCTTACACCGTGATTTGAAGGTTTGGTCTCATAATTGGTGGTCGAACTCCGACCAGTTGAACAATCCAATCCAGAAGAACTTCTGTTGCGCGAAACGGGTATGCTTTCAGATTCTGTTTTATATTGAATTTATATACTGCTATTTCTTCATTTGGAAAGATTATGGATTGGCCTCAATTAAATTCTTATTTAGATAATTTATACGGTGGCGACATTTCCACCCCTTCAAAATTGTATGTACACCCAAATCATTATTATTATTATTATTTGAAATTCCAATATTATTCTTATGTAGCCTCATTAATTTTAACATTTTTTTCTTCTAACAAAGTTTTGGTAAGCTTACATCCTATGGCAACCCTTTTGACTTCACTCAAACTTCCAATCTCACCCTCACATTTCCTATTGCCATCATCATCTTCATCTTCCTCTTCATTGTCTATGTTTCTTACCACTTCAAGAAAGTTAGACTTGTATTTGACGTCAAGTTTCCTAAGACCATTCAACGACAAAAGCAAGAGATTCATGGAAATGGCACCCAAAAGGAGACATTTGAAGCCACTGCTAATTAGAATGTCATTAGATGGTCCTTTCTCTTCTGTCAAGTTGATCAACCAAGGAAAAATCTAGAAATTTCAAAAAAAAAAAAATTAATGACTTAGGGTTTACATACAATTTTGAAGGGGTGGAAATATTGCCACTCTAATTTATATTATTTAAGAGCAAGGTTCCAATAGTTGAAAATTTTTAGTTCAAGCCCAACTATGGCTTAATGGAGAAAATGGGCTTAAATAAGTACATTTAAAAATTAAAGAGCCCAATTAGGGAAAAAAATGAAATGAATGATGAGTCAAGTGAACAAATATCCTGATAGGAACCAATCCGAAACCCTCCATACGTACGTCCGGAGGGCCCTGCCTGATGCCCTAACGAATTCCTCCTAACCCTACTAAAGGGGCTAAAAGAAATTCGCGGAGTGAACCCTTAAAACATTTTCTTACTTTGGAAAATTAGAATGGGTTGGACTTTTTTTTCTATAGATTAAAAATTCAACAGCATAACGCCTGCGTTTTTAACTTAATCAAAATAACTTGCAAAGGAAAATATACTTCTATACACTTTTATTTTCCAACCCAACTTCGTCCACAACCACATATTTCAATCATAAATCCATTTCTTAAAAATCAAAAGCATAAAATCGTAATTCAAATACTTTGTAACTTATGAAAACTTCTTTAATGTGACTAAAACTTTTCAAAGTTATGCATAATTAATTTACCACTTATTTACAACTTAAACATGTATTTACATATGATTTTTTTTTTTTCAAATACAACATATGCAAAAATATATTATTACAGAAGCAATGTCGTGTCCTTGTCCACCTACCCTTCTGGATGAGCCCTCTATTCTTGGTCATCTACTTTTATACCTGAGGAGGTTTTTATCATAAAAACAGAAAACAGTGAGCTTTGGGAGCTCAGTGAATGCTTAATTTCTTTTTAATTTAAAATATTTTGTTTCTTAAAAATACCTCCTTAAAACGTTTTTCAAAATACATTTCCACTTCTTGAAATTCCTTATAGCCTTCAAAACTTATATCATTATAAAATGTGAGTGCTAATTCATAGAATACATGTGTGTATAAAATTTCACATAAGCTTATAACTCTATAAAACTCATAAAGGCATCAAATTGCGTATAAAGTTTATATACACATAAAATTCCATATAACTTAAAATTAATTTCTAAAACCTAAATTTTCTTCAAATTGCAAAACATACATATAGAACTATAAATGCATAAGGTATAAAATTCCAATAATCTTATAATTTGTATATCCTTTTGAACTTATATTCACATAAAACTCCCTATATATATACTTAAAACTTTATTTAAACTGAAAACTTAAAATTAAAAATCTTATTCAAATCACAAAGGATACATATGAAAAATACAACTCATATATACATAAAAATTATATAAAACTTGTATATTTAGTAGTATTTCGAGTTCGCATACATATCAAGTTTCTTTTAGAAATTGTAATTTATAAAACATATAAAAATTTAAATCTCAATTCGATGCATGGTATTGAAGTAGAAAATTCGTAGAAGTCATATATTCATAGAAATTCATAGGAAACTTATAAATTATAAAACAAGTAAATGAATTTTCCATTTTGTAAACTTTCTAAAAATTCAAATTTCATTTAATCATAAAACTTGCTTAAAGCTTACAATATATTGTCCTTTGTTTTTAACACATCAATACTTACTTAATTTTTAAAAAGCACCATTCGTGCCCCATGATACTTACAACCACGCGGAAGCTGTGATTAGGCTAACCGACGTGGAGTCATGTGGCACTTTTAACAAACACCAACCGTGACACTTACTTATTTACAAAGACATCCTGTATTTATGTGCGGAATGTTACATCGCTAACCATAACACGAGATAATATCCCACAAAAGTAGAGGCGACACGATAGACTTAAATCCCCCCTGAGTTAGTCACGCATCCCTCTTGGACTTGCCATACTATTGTGGGATATACCGGCCGAGTTTGAAACTTACTTATAAGGGTGGGTATACTTATGACCTTCGAAAATTCATTTTATTTTCCTTACTTAGTGCGAAAGCACAAAATCTCGTATATGAGTGCAATAAGCACAAGATTTTAATTCAGAATACATAAAACACAAAAACTCATACTTTGAAATGCATAAGGCTTCAAATTCCATTTTCTTAGTGCAAAAAGCACAAAATAACATTTTGTTAAGTGTAAAGAGCACAGAATAACTTATCCTTTAAAATCCATAAATCTTATTTATTTTCTTTGCATAATCATAAAATGTACTTTAGTGGCTAAAGATTTAAAAAATAATCTTTAAATTTCACTTTATAAATAAAACTTATACTTAGGAAATCATAAATATCCTTGCAAAATCGTAAAGCATAACTCATTCGATAATCAAACGTAAAACTTAAATTTCTCTTCAAAATAAAATTCATACTTACGAAATCATAGAAACCAAACTTTTCCATACAAAACACGATATTCATAATAATGCTCATTTTAATACTTAAAATGGCAAATATATCATAGAATACTCAAACACTTAAAACAAGCATAAAATAGATATAATTGCTTTAACCTTCACCATAAAATTATTCTTGTAATATTTCAAAACCAATTACAATCACTTAAAAATAAAACATAATGCACACCATAAAACTTTCTTATAGCCTTCAAAATAATTGTAAATACTTCAAAACACAATGAAGCACTCACATGTCATTCACACATAAATTTTGATCCCAAAAATATTCAAATACTTCAATTAAACATAAACTGTGATAAAACTAATTTAGCACTCACCTTACTCAAGTTTCCTTAAGTGAGCTCCCATGACCTTTTTCGGTTCCGCTTACTTCCTCTTCACCTACACATCACATATTCACTTAGATTACACTAGTTTTAACCTCATGAAACTTATCATACAACTTATAACTTAATTCATTCATTAGAGTACTATTTTGCCAACTTACTTTCCTACTCGGTTTCAACTTAATCGAAACTTTAAAATTTCATTTTCTTTGCATGAATCCTACTTATTCTCACCTAAGAACACCCCCATATACTCGAAACTATCATTCGAAGCTTGAAACGAAAAACCATAAAATCATACCCCCTTTGGCTGAATGCATCACCCAGCCCAATCTATTGGTTTTCTTTCCTCAATTTTTGCTCCATTCATCTCCCTAACTCACATTTAGATCACCCGTAAAGCAATTCTGAAAAATTCCAACGAACGAGTGATGAAACCTAGGAAAAACCTCACTTTTTCACTAATTTTTCAATATCATTTTCACGTTTTCCATCTTAAGTCTTAATTCTTCTTTCCCTAATGCCATACATACTTAAATATACTCACTTAATGCATTAAAACATATACATGAGGTGGTATTTCATAATATCCATCAATGCCCTTCACTTAAAGTTATAAAAAGGCAAATTATCCAAATGAATGTCTAACATTGACATTAGTTTATCCTAGGTTTCCTTATCAAAATTTCAACATGAAACCATACTTAATGACATCAAATAATGTTAGTTTCATACTTCCCTCATTGGGGTCTTACATGATCTAAACCATAAACAACTCATTTCATTCAATTTTTGCATTTTTCTTCACTTAGGCATTTTATCAAACACTTGGTGGGCACTTATTTCATTTAAACAACCACCATTCAATTTTATGATTTCTCCCACCAAAACCTAACTCATCAAAACTTAATGATTTCCATGTGGTTTACGCTTAGTTTTTGTCTCATAAAGCTCAACTTAAATCACACTTAAAAACCCATATCAAAACCCAACCAAATCATCATACAAACATCATCACTAACATCATTGAAACAACTTAAAAAGTGATGGAACTTACCTATTTTTGCTTGATATCTTGCTTCCAAATGGTTCCTCTAGCTTAAGGGGGCTTGAATTTTTGGTTTGGAACTCAAAAATGCATGAAAATCACTTGTTTTCCCCTTGGTTCTTCACTTGGCCAAACCTTACTCTTCTTCTCCACCACTCTCTCTCGGTTCTCCCTTTATTTGTGATGTTTTGTGCTTCAAATTTCACCAAGTGTCATATTTATACTTATAACAATTCTATAATGACCATCATATCCCTTAATTAATTAGACTTTGGCCCTTAACTTTTGCTTATTCTATCTTAGCCTATGTCATGTAAACTTATTTCAAATTGATCCATAAACTTCCATAATTATCCATTCCATTTTCTTTAATTAATTTTAATTAATCTCAACCACAATTTTAGTCAAAAGATGACTATTAGGTGTTAATCCACCATTGGTCCATCAATAATCACATGGATTGTGCTTTTAGAATGAGTTTAATATCATAAAATCTCATTTATACCCTTAACGTTAAAAATTAATACAATTCATTCCAAAATAAATCCCAAATTAATTCTATGATCGCCTATTCATCAAATTAACTTTTCAATACTCTAATTAGATCCCTTAGGATACAATCCATGGCTTCAAAAAAATTTCAAACGGAGTTTAGGTCAACAGTATTCACAATCCTGTCCATAAGGGTGTTTTCGTCGGATAACTTTCAGAACCTTCAGAACTACCCAAACGAACTCATTTTTACTCCATTTTAGTTTTATTGGGTCCTACTAATCATTCTAAATATTTTCAATTTTCCAAGGCCCGTCTCAAAATTTCACTATTCATCGAGTAGTATTCATCCGGAGACACTATTCACCCGAAAATATTACTATTCATCCATAAATAAAGTCGAGGGCTTACATTTTCAACCCTCCTAATAAAAATTTCGTCCCCGAAATTTACATCATATACATAACTCATAATAACTCATAAGATTCCGATATTGGGCACACATAATCTTTCTCGTATCGTCTTTTACTTAGAATTTACTCTGTTATCAGATCCTATTTCATTCTTTAGCTTCATCGATTATGGATCTTGAGCCTGAAATTCTCTTACTTAATCTTATTTATCTTTGGACAGATATGAAGTACTGCAAGTAAAGCTCTTAAATCTGTCATTTCCAACTTAACACTTATGAGTCTCAATCTTACTAACATAGGTAATACTTTGCCCTTCAACTGGGCTAATGAACCCTAGAACTTACAACTTAATGTATCTGTTATCATATTCACTTTTCCAGGGTGATACTCATTTACATAATCATAATCTTTGGTGAGCTTTATTCTTCATCCCTATCTTGTTGCATAATCATACACCCTAAACCTTATTTGGAGGCATCACCATAAACCATAAATTCATCATTCCATGATGGAAATACCATCACAGGCGCCGAGGTCGATTTCTTCTTCAACTTACTTAACTTCACATAAAATTGGTGCTCCCATAATATCTGTATTACAACCTTGAGGTGTTCAACTTAATCCTTTCGACTACCTGTATATCAATATTTCATCCATAAAGACAATGATTGACTTACCTAAGTAAGGCCTGAAATCTTTGTTTATCCATTTCATTAAAACGGATAGGGCATTCATTAATCTGAACGATATCACTTAGGAACTCATACTGCCCCTGGCAAGTTCTGAAAGCCATTTTAAAAACGTCTTCTTTACATATCCTAAATTAATAGTATCCTTAATACACCTTTCTTAATATCTTATTAGCCTTCATCACACTTATCACACTTGTATAAAGCATCTTTCTCATATCACCTAAAATTACATCTGGTTTCCCCAGGTTTGTTGAACTTCACTTCCTTTCCATAACTCTATTCCTTTAACAATTCACTGTAATTCTATGTTTAGACAGCCAATTTATACCTAATGAAACATCAAAATCATACATACATCCGGTAACATCAAGTTTGCCTTAAACTCTTGACTTGCTAGGTTCACTCTGCTACCCATATAAACTTTATTCGTTATAAGTGAATCATCCATAAGAAACGAAACTAAAATGCCACAATTGGGGGGTTCTTTCTCTACAATATATCATTTTAAATGAGCATACGTAAGACTATTCCGAGTAATAATCATTTTCTTATCATCACCTCTAATAATAATCAAAACTTGATAAATCAATTTGTATATTTTTATACTTCATGTAACGGTTAAATACTAAACCACCATCCATCAATAGACATTTTATACTGAAGGGAAAATTTGATTATAATACTAATACGAAAACATGGATTTCAAAAGTTTTTCAAACTAAAACATGCCCAATCGATACTAGTAATAACAATTCAATAATTAAATTAATAAGATCAAATCTTACCTTGTATTAAAATTGAATTGATCCCTTTTAATTCACAGATTCTTCACCACCTAATCTTCCATACTATGACTCTTCACAAAAGAAACTGTGTGTGGGCACAATCTTTTGAAGACTTTCTTGAAGTAAATGGTTATATGATGATTTAATCAACAGAAATTTTTTTGTTCCAATAACCAAAATTTTCTCTACCACTATTACCATTCATAAAACATCCTTTTATAATGATAAATTAAGGTTTTTCAATTTAATAGAATTTAAATTCCTATTTCAATTGAAAGACTTAATTAATATCTAATATGGAATCAAATTCCTTATTGGATTAGAATTCTGTTATTTTAATTTAATATGAAATCTAATTCCTATTAAATTAAAACTCTTTTAATATAATTTTAATATGGAATCTAATTCCACTTAAAATTATTATTTCCATTAATTATTTAAATGATTTTTCATTAAATTAAATGGTTCTAAATCATAATTAATTTAATGACGTCATTTAGAATTGAACCTATGACCTCTACAAATAATTAAATAATTAAAAATATTTAAATAATCAAATTATTTAAATAATTTGTGAACGTGTTCATAAATTTATATGTACACTTATAATTGAACAATCCAATTATATTCTTCAATTTGTTTCTTTATGTGGTTGTGAGCTAGTGAAGAGACCAAATGGACCTACAATTTGAGCTCCAATAATATCGAAATTATTAATTAAACTCTTTAATTAATAATTCATTATTATTAACTTTAGAGCTACTCCACTAAAAACTTAAGGTTGCACTCTCATATTATTTTAAATCCTCACAAACCAGAATGACGTTCATATTATTTTTCCATTTAACATAGTTATCCCCATTCAATTGATCATTGGCAAGTATGGTAATTAAAGGTGACGACATTGCTGAAATAAATAAACAAAATATTTTATTCAAAATTTGCTTCATATGAATATCATAAATTTTAACATAAAATTAAACATGATACATAATACATGAATAATGAATCAGAAATACCCTAAAAAGAATTACTATGCCACGATAATCTAACATGCCACAAATAAATACCACCTTATTGTAGGTAAAAAATTTGTATGTTAGATTGAAAAAATCTCAGTCGAATAATATAATAGAATAACTCTTATTCCTATATTATCTTACTACTATTTATTTCGGTCAAGGAATAAACTAACTAATTAATTTATTCTTTTATAAGCGTAACCCATCATTTCAGATCTTTCAAACTTAACTTAAGAATTGCCAGTCTTAGGGTAGGTCAATCCCAAAATACATCCATAAATCCTATCCGTTAGGAAGTCAACCTTAAAATTGACCCAAATGGACACCACCCTTAGGGGGACGAAAACAAAGTCGTCTCGAGACGCCACTCAAATCTCACGGTGTTGAACTAACTATGGAGACCGTGGGATATATTGTCATATATCCCTCTCCCACTCACTATTTTAGGATTAGGGTTTTCTATTTAATATTCCTAGTCATCATCTTATATTATTAACGGCTAACAAGTATAATTTAAGTTACTAAAAATCAGTATGTTACTAGAATCATCATCCTATTAACACCTAATAAATTACCAGATTTTTAACTCTTAAAAATCTAATTTATTATGAAAGATCTAATCTATATAATCTAAACTCTTTAATTATGAAGATTAGATTTAATGTGGGATTATCCAATTTTAACTCTTAAAATCTAATCCACATTTTAAATACCAATTATTTGAAATATATATATATATATATTTTTTTAATCACATTAAAACTAATTATACATTTCTAATTTGTGAACCTAGGATTTTCAACTAAAATCCTAACAAATTATGAAATTAGTATTTTAATGTATTATTATCTCTATTTTAACTAATAAACTATTTAATAGGAAAAATAAATAATAATACATGTATGTATGTCATGTTATAATACATGAGTTGGCACTCCCTATTCTATATGACATATTTTATGCATAATCATGTTATCAACAAATTATTCAATTATCACATGATAAATAATTTAAATAAACAACATGTAATTGACCGAGTTCTTTGGCTTTAACGACCTAAATCTAATTTTAATTATTACAAAATTAACCAAGACATTCTTTGGCCTTCACTTGTAGTCTTCAAGGACTTCATGGTCTTCAAGGTCTTGATGGGCTTTTAATGGCTTATAATTAAATCTAATTTAATTATCAAGAACCTCCATCAGATGGATTGGTTTAGAGCCCATTTTATGATTTTAGGGCTCAAGTAAAATTATCCAAACGATTGCCAAGTGTTGCACGCACCTGATGCTCATCCAGCACTGCGTTTGTGTTGCAAACAATTACACCAAATTGGTGCAATAAACAATTTGCAACAAATTGTTGCAATCATGCAACCCATGCGCCACTTGGACGCATTCCAAGATCAAACAAAAACACACCAAAATTGGGTGTTTTTGTGTGCACCACCTGTGCACAGGTTTGCATCACACTGCCGTGTGCAACATGTGCACCCAGTGCACATGTGTCGCACACTACTTGGTGCAAATCTGGGTGCACCTACACGCGGAAACTGGATGCAGCTGATTGCACTGTTCGCACACTGTTTGAGCGCACCAAATCCAGCCATTTGAGCGCACCAGTCCATGTGCATTGCTGTCTAGCCGAACAAGAGCATGTTTGCGCATCTAATGCACACACATTGCACACTTGGTTCCACAACCGTGTAGAAAACTGGTTCCAGTCATCTGACCGCATACGCAACTGGTTCAAAACTAGTCCGCACAGTCGCAATTGCCTAGTTATTCGCACAACCCATTGCACAACCACAACTTGCATGAATTTCAGCCGTTTTGATATCAATCTTCGCATTTAAATCTTCGATAAAAATAAAATCTTAAATCTATGATTACAACGAAAATTAAATCGCCACAAACGGCTTATAAATTAATCAAATTAAATTAGCCAAAGAATTATATAATTAACGATCGATCCATGCAAACCTAATTCATCAAACATGAATATAAAATATGCACATCAAACAATAATTTGTGCCTACTCTATGACATACAAAGAATCATAATCAAAAGAAAAATTCAATCATTATTGAATCAATTATTGAACTAGCTAAACCTGGTTCTGATACCAATTGAAGGGAAAAATTCGATTTTAATTCGAATGCGGAAACGTAAATTTTAAAAAATTTTCAAACAAAACATGCCCGATCGATGCTAGTAATAACGATTCAATAGTTAAATTAATAAGATCGAATCTTATCTTGCATGAAGATTGAATTGATCCCTTTTGATTCGCAGATTCTTCACCACCTGATCTTCTTTGCTATGACTCTTCACAAAAGAAACTGTGTGTGGACACAATCCTTTTGAAGTAGATGGTTATTTGGTGATTTTTAATCAATGAAAATTTTTGGTTCAATTAGCCAAAAATTCTCTCTACCACCACTACTATTACCAATCATAAAAACATCTTTTTATAATGGCAAATTAGGGTTCTTCAATTTTAACAAGGAATTTAAATTCCTATTAAAATTGAAAGACTTAATTCATATCCAATATGGAATCAAATTCCTTATTGGATTAGAATTCTATTCTTTTAATTTAATATGGAATCTAATTCCCATTAAATTAAAACTCTTTTAATATAATTTAAATGGAATCTTATTCCAATTAAAATTATTATTTTCATTAAATTAAATGATTCTAAATCATAATTAATTTAATGACATCATTTAGAATTGAACCCATGACCTTTACAAATAATTAAATAATTAACCATTAATTAAATAATTATAAATATTTAAATAATCAAATTATTTAAATAATTTATGAACATGTACATAAATTTATATGTACACCAATAATCGGACAATCCAATTATATTCTTCAACTTGTTTCTTTATGTGGTTGTGAGCTAGTAAAGGGACCAAATGGACCTACAATTTGAGCTCCAATAATATCGAAATTATTAATTAAACTCTTTAATTAATAATTCACTATTATTAACCTTAGAGTTACTCCACTAAAAACTTAAGGTTGTACTCTCAAAATTATAGATGTTTTACACAATCTGAATTTTCAGTGTCCATCGATTTAATCATTTCATATGATTCGATCCTCCACGAGTAGTTCATAATTAGAGATAGGTTATTAAAATCCGTTATACCTCTCTAATTATATCTTGTTCCATTAAGTACCATTGATTCTCTAATTAACAATATATCCATAATAACTTATGAATTTATCTTTCCGTTTACTCGTAAACAGAAAGTCGAGCGCTCTTATTGTTCAAGACCTGAATTAACATTTAAGGGAACTACTCATCTACTTTTTGCAAGAAGGAGTGGATTCCACTATCGTGTAGAATGTTCCCAGCCACTTATTAAATCACATCTCCAAAGTACGAAGCTTATTGACCGTAAATCTATAACAGTCTCACCCATGTAAATCAAAAGACATGACCCTAACAAATGGGAGTCCATTAAACACTCAGGATTAAGATCAATCCATATATGATCATCTAATCGATAAATAAGAATTTCTTTATTTAACGGATATTAATAAGAAACTCATTTTATCATGGTCCAGTCCTATATAATCTCTATTATATAAGTGCCTCCATTTTCATATCGACATATGAACAATCCCAGATAAGATCATCGTATCAAATACGAAATGGACCGCAGCTGTAGATTTACCACAAACAAAGTACCCAGAAACAAAGTACCCAGCTTTGTTTGCTTTCTATGGACTCTTTTGATTACTAATCTCAAACTAAATCCTCTTATATATAACACTTACATACTTAATTTGAGACTACATAAGTAATCATGGATGTTACATGATATTCCTATGAAGCAAACATTTCATAAATGCAAATTAATTTGAATAAAATAAACTTTATTTATTTATTTATTATTTATTTAAATGTTTACAAATTACAAGCTCTTAGCGCATAAATCCTAACAACAGCTTCATGTCGTTGCTGCGCAGAAAGTTGCCCAAACATCCCTTGTAATGACTCCATCATCTGAAATGCTATTGTCATTGCCTCGTGCTTCTTAGCAAGCACGTCGAACATTCCTACTAACAGGTAGCAACAAGCCTTTTCATCAGCCTTAACCCAATTTTGGTAGGTTTCGCGTACATTACGCGTAGCATTTGCAGGTGGCACAAGAGGACACTCCTCTATCAGGACAAATTTTAGATTCTCACAGACCAGTATGGCGGTCATATTATTTTTCCATTTAACATAGTTATCCCCATTCAGTTTATCATTGGCAAGTATGGTAATTAAAGGTGACGACATTGCTGAAATAAATAAACAAAACATTTTATTCAAAATTGCTTCATATGAATATCATAAGATTTAGCATAAAATTAAACATGATTCATGATACATGAATAATGAATCAGAAATACCCTAAAAAGAATTACTATGTCACGATAATCTAACATGCCACAAATAAATGCCACCTTATTGTAGGTAAAAAATTTGTATGTTAGATTGAAAAAATCTCAGTCGAATAATATAACAGAATAACTCTTATTCCTATATTATCTGACTACTATTTATTTCGGTCAAGGAATAAACTAACTAATTAATTTATTCTTTTATAACTGTAACTCATCATTTCAGATCTTTCGAACTTAACTTAAGAATTGCCAGCCTTAGGGTAGGTCAATCCCAAAATACATCCATAAATCCTATCCGTTAGGAAGTCAACCTTAAGATTGACCCAAATGGACACCACCCTTAGGGGGACGAAAACAAAGTCGTCTCGAGGCGCCACTCAAATCTCACGGTGTTGAACTAACTATGGAGACCGTGGGATATATTGTCATATATCCCTCTCTCACTCACTATTTTAGGATTAGGGTTTTCTATTTAATATTCCTAGTCATCATCTTAGATTATTAACGGCTAACAAGTATAATTTAAGTTACTAAGAATCAGTATGTTACTAGAATCATCATCCTATTAACACCTAATAAATTATCGGATTTTTAACTCTTAAAAATCTAATCTTCTAATTAAAGAGTTTAATTATATAGATTAGATCATTATAATATTAATGCATGAAACTTGATTTTAAATAAATGGATTTGATTGAATTATTAAAACTGTTTTAGGGAGGTTTTTATAAAAATGTAATTTCAAATATATTATATGACACTCACTGGGCTTTGGAAGCTCATCAAACATTTTCTGTATTTTTAAATAAATCTCTCCAGGCACAGGTACTATAGCTGCGGATTACCCCGATATGATATCAGTTAGCCATGGCTGATAGTGCTGATGTGATTACCTGTCTCTATTTTTGTTTGATATTAAGTGATGTATATATTTTATTATCTCTACATAATTTTGGAAATATCCTTTTTATGGATTTAAATTGTGTTTTTGACGAAAATTGATGCATGACGTATGATTTAGTTGATAATAAGTTTATAAACTGAAATACGAAATAGTGGTTGTGGTTGTGATGAAACATGAGAGCCTAAGGCTCTGTAGTTTAGGGGAAATAATTTGTAATATTTTAGAAGTGTTAAATTTTATAATTTGCAAGGTGGCAAAGTCCGAAAAACAGATGGGATGCTGCCCAAATTTTTATAAAATATTTTGTAAAGGTTTAAAATAAAAACGAAAAATTTCCCCACGTTTCTTCTGTTTTCAAAAAGGTTTAAGAAAGAACACGGCTTAGCTCTACGGGGATCCTTTAGTTGAGCGTATGGGCTAGCTGGAGGATCACCGTAGGGTACCGGCAGATCACCTAGGTAATAGGGTCTGTCAATGTTCATTATAAAAAGTGGATGATGGAGATGGATCCCCATCATCAATAATCACATTCATCAACCACCTAACAACATTTCATCATCCTCAATCCACCATCAACTTCAACTTCTTCAACTGTTTTAACTTCTTCAACTTCATCACCTCCAATCTGCTTCTCTAACTTCTTCTCATTTCTTAGCCATTATCTTCATCAGCCAACATCTTCATCAACCAAAGAAACAAAATAAATAAGATAAAATTAAAATAGAGATATTAATTTTATCATGCAAAACATAAAGTTTTATTAAAAAGATAAACAAATTGAGTTCATATTTAGGACTTCAAGTTAGCCCTAATTAATAAACTAAATACATAAAAATAAAAATGAAGAAAATAGAAGATGGAACCGAAGCCTTCAGTTTTGCTCCTTTACTTCTCTATATGTCTTCTCTTATGTGTGTTGAATGAATGGTGAAAGCATCTAATTATAGTGCTTAAGGGTCAACCAAAATAGATTTCTTGACAAGAAACAAAACAATCAATGCATGAATGAAGCGGGAAATTTGCGAAAAATAGGTGTTACGACTTCGAACATGCCACACGAACATGTCGTAGTGTTGCAGCTTCATGTCGTGACTTCGAACTTGCGACACAAACTTGCGGTATATTAATTACGCCTTTTTTTTACTCTTATTTGATTGGCAAATTACATATTCAACCCCTAAACTTCTTCTAATTATCTTTGAGCTTCAATAATCTTCGGACTTTACAATTAAGTCTCTGACTTTAAAATCTTTCAAACTCTTGCAATTCACTCTTGAATTTATTTTTTAAAATTCCGCTAATTACTATATTTTCTTCTCAAAACCTAAGTTTAAAAACGAAAACACAAAACAAATTAAAAGCACTAGTTTCACTAAAAAACATAACATATAAAATAGGCAAATTGTGAATAAAATAATAATAATTAGTGACCCAACAATGGTTCTGAATCATGGAGCATCCCATTCCTAAAAGTAAAGACAATGATGGAGACATCGAAGTTTGGGATCGAAACCTTCTTCTTGTTGAATTGATCGACATAGTCTTTGTGGCACTCGCCTAGACTTTGCACTACAAAATACAAGTCATGTGAGTATCTCTCTAGCTTTTTATTGCTCACAAGTTGCTTTATGAACATATCCATGAGTTGAGCAGAGGATCTTATGTTGTTCTTTAGTAAGTTCGTGAACCACTACAATGTTGACCTCAATAAACTTGATTCGAACCCTTTACACATTACTGCTTCTTTAAGGTTGCATGGAATGGCGATCTTAAACATACACTGCTTTATGATCGTCGGGATTGGTCCTCACATCATTCATCTTCATGTTGGGAAGGTTGAACTTCTTGGGCATCTCCACCAATGCAATTGAGTCGATAAAAGGCGAATCCGCAAAGGTTGTAGTAGTGCTCTTTCTTTTGGAGGCCGACATACTATGGATTCAATTTATCATAGCTTCAATCTCCATAAACCTCCTTGTTAGTTTGTTCAACACCAAAGTGGTATATCTTAGATTCCTAACTTCCTCTACGTCACTCAGTACTATTAAGGTTGCTGCTTCTAGTTCTGTAGCTTGAATTGGTTCGACTACTCATTACCTCCGGGCATAACAATGTCTTGTCAAGCACCCGATAGTTTTCATCTATTGTATTCTAGAGATTCATGATCGATTGTCAAATTCCTTGCCTGATCTTTGGTGAATCTTATGACATTGTACTTTGCTGGCTGGCTAGCTAGTTGAGGAAGTTGGATAGTTTGCTACCTAACAATCGATCCATTGACCACTAGTAGCATTCTTCCCACTTTAGCTGTTAGCTCTACTCCATTTCACTAATTGGACCTTGGTGATATGGTAGCAATCAGCTGTTCTACTCGTGTTTACGGCTCAACATTTTTTGCCCGAACTATATGGCTTTCTACTTCAAGTTGCTAAAGCTTCCCCATATAGCTTCTTATTTGTGTCATTGAAGCTGCAACATGAGCTTCAGGCATTGTTTAGTATTGTTGTTATGCTATTTTGTCTTAGTCGTATGTTCAATCGACTTGTATATTCTGATTGCTATGTTCCCAAAAACAACGCCAAACTATAATGGGCTGATTTCTATAGTTGCTAACGTAGGGGCTTAGCTCTATAGTTAGCTCTTTGGAATATACCAACCTACAAAAAGTCAAACGAAACAGATGGGTTACCTTGATATCGGGTTGGTGTCGACCAATGACACTTCAATGCTTAAGTTAAAAATGTAATTGACTATAGATAAATGTATAAAAAGAAGAGCATATGATAAATGATTGTGTGTATGGCATATGACAAGTGATGGTGAGGTGGTTACTAAGATTAGATGAGTGATAGAGAGGTGGTTATTGATATTAGAATAGGATGTCGTGCAACGGTGTAGACAATGATGTTTGATGAGTGCTTATGGAGAATTTGGCAAAAGGACGACATGGTGGTCAAGATGATCCTCTTCTCACTGATTACTCTCTTTTTATAAGTGGAGAAAGGACTATTGTCGAGCTGTAACTGACTCCTAAGATCAAGGGATCTATTCCCTTGATCCTTGCCTCTACTTAATTAGTCAATCCTTACATTCAATTTGGTCAATCTTGTTAAATTGGTTGGTTTTGACTGATTGCTACAATGGGCTTCTGGGCTTCAACTAGGCTGAATTGGATACTGACCCCGCTCTTAAGCTGTTATTTTAGACCTTGCCTGCAACCCATCTATTGGACTTATGAATAAGCTGATTTTTGCTATTACATTGAGATACTTAAATAACAATAATAATAAATGATAATAATAATACTTAGATTTGTTTGACACACTCTACAATACACCTAGGGTATTAATATATTACAAAAAAAAATAATTATATTCTACAATTACTTATTGTAATTTATTATATATTTATTATAGATTATTATAACTAAATATATCTAATTACAAACAATAAATTTGATACTACATGTCGATTGTTATAAATATGATCCGATTTATTTAGTTATAATCAGATATAATTAAAATATAATAAATTACAATCAATAATTTTAAAATATAATCATTCAATTTTTGTGCTTAGTGTAATCTTAGGTATACTCAAGGGGGTCCCAATTTATTTATTTGCTTGTAAGAACAATAGTTAGGGGATAACAACGTTGACTTCGATGCCAACAGCTAATTTATTAATTTACTTATTCGTTTTCTATCAGATAGTTTTGTGTGTTTAGTAGTCAAAAACTTCCAAACAAAATGACTAGAATAATTGCAATGTAAGACAAAATGGTATGGATTTTTAATTAGGATCAAACGGAAATTAAGAGTCATTTTCCATCCTATACATTAAAATAACTAAGACTAAACACTCAACAATTCATAGAAATTAATTTCCAGATTGACTTTAAATGCAGCAACTGTCTCGAATTCGATGTTACCAAATACTTTTCTCACAATCCAGTGGGTGAAAGTTCTGAACAAATTATCTGTGAATGCCACCACTCATTATTATTCAACAAATTAAATTATCTGTATTAGCTAAGCCTATATATATATATATATGGAGTCCTTTTGGATACAACCAGGACATGCATACACTTGGCAAAAAAAAATATGTTATTGTATTTTAAAATATGTGATTATAATTTATCATATGTGATTGTAATTAAATAACACATGTTATTACAATAAGTAAATGTGATCAGATTGATCACAATCAGTAAATGTGATCACATTTACTGATTATAATCACATATATTTAGTTATAATCACATATGATAAATTACAATCAAACATTTTAGAATGCAATCACGTTTTTTTTTTTTTTTTTGTTTATCAAGTATATGCATACCCCAGGTTTTATGTTAAAATGTGTCTATATATATTGGCATTTTCTTACCACACGATTTCAAATCTTATAAAATAGATGACTTCTATGGTTTTCGGCTAGGTAAGTAACACTTATTGTGTCATTCTTCTTCTTAACTAATTGTAAGTGTATGTTTTTCTTGAACCATGACAAATTTATTAAAATAGATTCAATTCTTCATCTAATGTATCTTGTTAATAGACTCTTACAAATTTAAACTTTTAAATTTAATAGCTATTCTAGTTAAATGTGTTTATAAGATAACTTAATAGAGATGTATAAATCTTGACCATCAATTTTTATTTAGGGATGCTCTCAATCCCCATACTTCCCTCCCGCCCACCCGATTGTTTGACGTAATTATTAATTATCCCTCTGTAGTTTGTAGAAATTTCATTTTACCTCTTCTATAATTATGATATGCACAAAGATGAAAAAGATCGAGGGCTTTTTTGGATAATTTCTTAAACTACAAAGAGGTTTCTATGTACTTCGTTAAACTATAAGGGATATTTTGTCTATTTAATCAAATGACAGAAGAGTTTTTAACGATTTTTCAAATCAGTGGTGGATTTTGGCTATTACATCAAACGACAAAGAGAAAAATATGATTATCCCTTTTATTTATAAACTTAAATGTTGGGGTCCTAACAGTTATTTAATGTTATATCAATTGAAGTTATAATTTTGCGGTTACTAAGTAGAGATGTTTGAAGTTTCACTATAAATCGACCTCCATATATAAAGTTGACTACAATTTCTTTGTCGTTACTCCTTGATAGAATCCAATTATTACTTTTTTAAAGAATGAATTTCATAGAAAGTGGGAGTGAAACATTTAAAATCATATAGCAAAGTCCCGTAAATTCACATAAAATTTACAATTTGGTCCCTTAACAATTTAGGAGTTTTATTTTTTTAATTTTTTGGGTTCTTCCAAAAAATAAAATAAAATAAAAAGCAACTCATGTGAAAAAAAAAAAAAAAGAAAAACTAATAGTCAAACTAAACAAATTGATTAAAAGGATGATCTCCTTTAACATAGGGTTAGATCATTGACCATCTCCCCCACAGTAGAGAAGATCAATTAATCTCCTATACTACAGAGGAGATTAAGAGCGATCTCCTCCGGTGCATGAAAATTAAAGCGTTTGGGCCATTGATGTTTGATGGAGATTGATAGGGCATCAATCTCCCTATAGGCTAATCAATGGCAAAACGATGGTTGTGGCTTACTAATACAATTTTGTACAAATAATGTGTAAAGACATAAAATTCCATATTCCAGTTAATTTTGACGTATCATTTTGATATATTTTAAATAATGATGAAAGAAGCTAATGGGATATGTCCAAGTAAAAAAGTGACATCTTTTTTAGAAAAAATTTAGCCACCAAAGTGCCAAATTTATAAGATATTTGTGTGTGGAGTAGGAGGATATGATGGAGACATGGTTATAATTATACATATATGTGGTTTAGGCTGTAGCAGTCATGGCACGTCAGGAAGAATGACCTGGTAATAACCAAAAACAGCAGTGACATGGCATATAAGCAGGAAAACCAGTCTTGGTTTTAAAGAAAATTTCTTGGAGATCAAGCAAGCTGTCAGTGTCCGTCCATATTGCAACTCCTTTCTTTTTTTATTAATTGTTTCTAACATCAGCACTGACGTTATGGCACATTATTTCTAAACCTCTACAAATGTGGTGTCACCGACTTAGAAAACATCCGCCTTGAAATTACAATTTTCTCTTGTGTCCGCTCCTGAAGAGTGAGAGCAGGTAATGGCAGAAAGTGCGGTAATGTTTGTGCTGGAGAAGCTGACACCGTTCTTCGAAAAGGAGATGCAATTCATGAATGGAAGCCGAGAGGAAGCTGTTTCTGTAAGGGCTGAACTAGAGCGGATGAAGGTTTTCTTGAGGATTGCAGACACTCTTGAAGAGACTGATGAAGAAGTTAAAGTATGGGTTAAGCAGATAAGAGAGGTTGCTCATGATATTGAAGATGTTCTTGATGAATTCACTCTTCTCCTTACCCATAATCATGAGGATGGTGTCTATGGCTTGCTTCACAAGTTATCTTGCTGTGTCAAGAACATGAAAGCTCGTTATCAGGTTGCTTCTGAAATACAAGGAATTGACAAAAGAATCAGAAACATTTCTGAAGGGCACCAGAGACTCCTCCGCAAATTCCGTGTAGCTGAACAAGGTTTGTCCTAGTTTTATCTACAAGAATCAGATCACCCCATGTGACCATACTTATTCGTTAGTTTTATATACAAGAATCAAATCACCCCATGTGAGTATACTTGTGCAGGAAACTCATGGAATGATCGTGGAGGGGATGCCCTTCTATTGGACAAGAGTGATTTAGTAGGCATTGATGAGCCTAAGAAGAAGCTTCTTGGGTGGTTGGTGGAAGGTGGTTCAGGACGAAAAGTGGTTTCGCTTGCAGGAATGGGAGGACTCGGCAAAACCACCTTAGCAAAGCAAGTTTACGATGACTCTGAGGTGAAGAAACATTTTGCAATTCATGCTTGGATCAGAGTTTCTCGATCGTTCAAAATGGAGGATCTTCTCAAAGACATGGTTCAACAACTCTGCCAGGCAATCAGGAAACCAGTTCCAAAGGGATTGGATGGCATGACCACTGATCGCCTCAAACCGATGATCAAGAATTTGCTTCAGGAAAGGAGGTATTTGATCGTTTTGGACGATGTTTGGCACATAAACAAGTGGGATGCTATCAAATATGCCTTGCCCACCAATGACTATGGCAGCCGAGTGATGCTCACAACTCGCAATGCTGATTTAGCCTTTTCCTCCCGCATAGAATCTGAAGGTCAGGTCTATAACTTGGAGCCCTTGAAACAAGAAGAGTCTTGGACTTTGTTTTGCAAAAAGACTTTCTACGGCAACTCATGCCCACCTCATTTGGAGGAAATTTGTAGATTCATCTTGAAGAAGTGTGAAGGACTTCCCCTTGCAATCGTGGCAATCGGAGGTGTCTTGGCTACCAAAGACAAGCGAAGAATTGATGAATGGGAATTGGTTCGTCGAAGCCTTGGTGCTGAAATAGAGGGAAATGATAAACTGAAGAACTTGAGAAAAGTACTTTCACTCAGCTTCAATGATTTACCATACCATCTCAAATCATGTTTCCTGTACTTGAGCATCTTTCCTGAAGATCATTTAATTGAGCATATGAGACTGGTTCGATTGTGGACTGCTGAAGGATTCGTTGAAGCAAAAGAAGGAAAGACATTAGAAGATGTTGCTGAGGACTATTTCAATGAGCTCTTGAGCAGAAGCCTGATGCAAGTAGTTGACACAACGTGTGATGGAAGGGTAAAGACATGTCGAATCCATGATTTTCTCCGGGAAATCATAATTTCCAAGTCAAGAGAGCAAAACTTTGCAGCCATAGCTAAAGAACTGAACGCCATGTGGCCAGAAAAAGTTCGACGTCTATCGATACATAATACACTGCAAAATGTGCAGCAGAATAGGCCATTCTCCCATCTGCGTTCGTTATTCATGTTTGGAGTTGTAGAAAGGCCATACATACATTCACAATTTCCCAATGGTTTCAGGCTTCTCGGAGTGTTAGATATGCGTGGAACTCCCCTGACCAGGTTTCCAATCGAAGTTGTTAATCTGTTCTATTTGAAGTACCTAAGCTTAAGGGACACAAAGGTGAATACCGTTCCAAGCTTTATAGGGAAGCTTCAAAACCTGGAAACCTTGGATCTTAAGCATGCCCATGTCACTGTACTGCCACCTGAGATCCTGAAACTCAAACGGCTGCGACATCTTCTGGTATATCGATATGAATTAGAGTCATATGCTTATTTTCACTCCAGATATGGTTTCGAAGGTTTAGAAAGGATAGGCGCTTTACAATCCCTGCAAAAGCTGTCTCTGATAGATGCAAACCAACCGAATAGTGGCGTTATAATGCAGGAACTGGGGAAGTTGACTCAACTGAGAAGATTAGGAATCATAAACTTGAAGACCGAAGATGGAATGATGCTGTGCTCATCCATCCAAAATATGACAAACCTTCGAGCATTATCGATAATGTCAACTGAAGAAGACGAGACCATTGATCTTCACCACCTGTTTAGTCCTCCTCAGTTCCTTCAGAGGATCTACTTCACAGGGCGTTTAGAAACACTACCAAATTGGATTCCTAATCTGCATAGCCTGGTGAAGGTGTATCTTAAATGGAGTAGATTAAGGGAGGATCCACTGATTCTTCTTCAAACGCTACCCAATCTAGTACACCTAGAACTGCTTCAAGTTTATGAAGGAGAAACATTGTGTTTCAGGGCTGGTGGTTTCAAGAAACTGAAGCATCTGGGTCTTGATAAGTTTGATGAACTGAGACTCATACAGATAGAGGTTGGAGCTGTGCCGAAAGTTGAAAGGCTTAGTATTCAGCGATGCAAGCTGTTGGAGAAGGTGCCTCTAGGCATAGAATACATGAGCAAGTTGAAATTGCTTGAATTTTTCGACATGCCTCATGAATTTCTGAAAACACTTCGTCCAGATGAACAAGGTGAAGATTATTGGAGGGTCAAGCACATTCCTGAAGTGTATTCAACTTACTGGAGAGATGGAGGATGGGAAGTTTATTCTTTAGAGAGCTTCAGTGAGGGAGAGAGCTCTTCTCGCCCCAACACTGTCATCAGCAGCCAAGAGCTTCAGACTCGTTGGAAGTAAATGCTTCTGCTTGTGCCCAAAAATGTCTGCCAGACTAAAATGTCTGCCAGTCTGCGCCTGTAAATAATTGTGCCCATAAGTGCATGCGCTTCTAAATGCATGTGCCTGTAAATAATTGTGCCTGTAGATGCTTGTACCTGTAAACAATTGAGCCTCTAAATGCTTGTACCTGTAAATAGTTGTTAAAACTTTGGCAATTTCAAGTTATCATTGTTGTAAATGATTGTAGCTGTATATATCCAGAATAAAATGTTCCTTCAACTTGGAAACCAAAACAAAACATACAGTTTCTGTTACTACATACAGTTGAGCCTCAAAAGAATCTCTCAAGGTTTTATCATTAGTAGGCTATGCATTTCTTGAGACATTTCCTTCACCAAAAGTTGTGTATCACCTGATCACAAATTCCATCAAGGCTATCAAAAATTTTGAGCTTCTAGCTTCTCCATTTGATTTTCCACCCATATAAGATGCGCAGATCCTGTACTCTGCTGATAGCCATTATTACGTAAGTTCCATCTTACCGTACAAAATTTACAAATGACTGAAGAACCATACAATAGGATTGATAATCATGTGCTATCTCTCAAGTAAGTGAATACCCTTCTTCTAAAGACTCTACCTAAATCCACGACTTCTAATTGTCTCATCTGTCTAGTTATGCTCTCAGATTTCCCCTTTCTCTGGTCTTTCCTTGACAATCTGTTTGCAACATCAATGGTCAAACTAGCCATATCTCTGCTGCTTGTTAAAACTTGCAAGACAATAGCAGCATATGCAGGGCTGGATACAAGTCTATTTAGTACTATCAGAGCCTCCCGTATCAGCAACGTCCTACATTCAACAAAGCTCATAACATTTAAAAGAAGTGTGTAAAAAGTCCTTGCAAACCAGACGGAAAAAGGACACAGAAAAAGAAAGTTGTGGATATGAAGGAAAGTCACAAAAGAATTATCTCAGTATTAATGGAAAAGACTCGCATCATTCTAATGTCAACTCGTCATTAATCGGTCCAATTCGGCTAACTCGGGCCGAGCCAACTCGTCATTTTTTTTTTAATTTGTGCAAGAATGGAAGAAAAGTGAAGGATACCAGGGAGATTGTTGAGTTTGAGGTTGACTTGGGCGCGGTCGGCGTGGTTAGGGCTGATAGTGATGGCTTGAGTGTAGAGATCGATGGCCAGCTCCAAGTGGTCGTCGACGAAGGCGTCCATCGCTCTTTGTTTGAGATCGGAATAGCTTTTGGAGAGGACCCAATAGCTTTTGCAGGTGAAAGGGAGGTGGGCTTTTGAAGGCGTCCATGGCTTCATGTGATCTGAAAAACCAGAGGAAAAGGAGAGGACCCAATAGCTTTTGGAGGTGAAATGGAGGTGGGTTTTTGAGCAGAAGGGGCTTTAACATTGCTTTTATAGAGATGTTGTGATGAGGGGGGTCATGTGTGTGTTGTCATCATTTTTGGTGGTGTGCATGAGAGTGAAGAAAGGTGGGTTTTTGAGAGATGGGGTTGGGTGAGTGAACTCGCCTGAGTTGGTGTCACTGATACAAATGCAGCATAGCTGTTGAAGAAGAGGTCCGAGTGAGAGAGAGAGAGGGAGTGCGCCAGCTGACTTCTTTGAATCTAACCAAAAAAAACTGACCTAAACTAAAAAATCTCTGTTTAAAAGAAATAAAAAGTCCCTACTGACTCTATGTTTCTAGTCATGTGACCATATTTTCATTTTGGACAAATTACCAACAACTTACCTATAAATTTAATATTTATAGGCGTATATAACTTTTTAATCTTTTTACAATGATCTCTCCTAATTAACGGATTAACTGGTTTAACCGTCACTGACTATGATTAACTGTGTAATAAATATTAAAAGATGAAATTACCCCTCAACGAATTTATTTTTTTAATTTTCTTTTAAGATAATTTTAAAAACTTTAAATAAATTAATAATACATTTAATCAGATCTCTACCGTCCATTTGAAAATGGATGATAGAGATTAATTTTAAAAAAAAAATTTAAAAATTAAAAAAATAAAAAATTTAATTAAAATATTTTTTAATTATATCTCCACCATCCATCTAAATGGATGGTGGAGATTAATTTGAGAAAAAAAAAAACAAATTTAAAAAATGATTTAAAATAAAAACACAAAAACCAATATTCACATCTCTTTCTCTCATTTCTCTCATTTCCCTCTCTATTCTTCATCTTCTTCATCATTGTGGTTGTTGTACATCGTCTCTCTCTTGTCTCTCTTCTTCTTCATCTTCTAACCGGTCACTGTCTCTCTCTTCTTTTCTTCTTCTTCTTCTACTTCTTCTTCTTCTAATCGTACCCAGATCTAGGTTCGAAGCCTTCGAACCCAACCAGAACTGGGTTCGAAGGATTCGAACCTAGTTCTGGCTGGGTTGAGTTCGAATCCTTTGAACCCAGTTCTAGGTTCTGGGTTCGAAGGATTCTAACCCAGAAATGGGTTCGAACAGGATTCGAGCCCTTTGAACCCAGAACTGGGTTTTGGTTGGGTTCGAATCCTTTTTGATCCAGTTCGAAAGTTCTGGGTTGGGTTCAAAGTTCTAGGTTTGAATCAGTTGGGTTGTCTTAGATTGTTTTTGGGTTGATTATTGGTTGTTTTAGGGAATTTTTTGTGATTGAACACTGATTTTTGTTAATTGATTGATGATGATAAATTTGGGTTGGTGATTGATGTTGATGATTTTGCTGGATTGATGATGATTTTGGTTGAACATAAGAGGGAGGAGAGATTGAAGATGATTTTCAGTAGAGGTTTTCTGAGATTAAAGATGATTTTGGTTGAATATGATTTCAAGGGTATATTGGTAATTTCATTTGGCTGCGAAATCAATCCATGACAATTTGATAGTTCTCAAGGGTAATTTCTTCTTTTAACACCTTTTAAACGGTCAAAGAGATCATTTTATGGTCAAATCCAGTCAATCATCAGGGGAGGATGTCGTAAAAAAATCAAAAAGTTGTACGTGCTTATGAATATCAAATTTACAGGTAGGTTGTGGGTAATTTGCCCTTTTCATTTTATATAAGAGTATTATTTATAATATTATATTTTACAATTGAAGTAACATCAATTTTGGTGCCTGGTGGTCAGTCCAAATCATTTAGATAAAATAAATTTGAAAAGTGATTCAAAAAAATAAATAAGCAAATAATTTTGAAAAGAATGGAATCTTAACAAATGGCTAAGAGAGGTTTGGAAACGTATGCTCCTATCTTGTCCATATTTAATGGTGGTTTAGTGTGAATGACTTAGTTCAGTTTGACCCAGTTTTTTCGTTTTTATGAAATATAATTTAGCCCACCATATTAAAACATTTAAAAAGGAATAAATCGATTTTTTGTATCTTAATCTATAAATTTTGTTTTAGGTAATATGATTTGTATTGTCATTAATTATTAGGGGTTTAGGATCTTAAATTTTATACGCCTACATTTTGGACATGTATGAAGAAAAAAGTATTATCTATTTAGTTAAGAGTAAATATATCGATAAGAAAAAGATTACAATAGAAGTTTAGATAGATCTGATAATGTTTTGTGGTCATATGATTGTATTTTAATTCTATAAAAATTTTTTAAAATTTTTTTATAAGTTTGATCCAATTTGACCGTTGGTCAACTGTACTCATTGATTAATTACCGATTATTCATCTAATAATCGATAAATCGCTAACTGTTGTCGTGTCAGTCAATTAGCTAGTAGCGATATTTGCAACATTATGTATTCATATGTAAATTATTAATAAAGAAATATGGACAATAACTTAAATTCTAGAAACAATTTGAAAGCTTTTGAAAGGAAATATTTAAATATTAGCACAAAAATTATCAAAAGATGAACAATGCAATGAAAAACAACCAAATGACATGCACATAATATGACATACAACATTGATGTCCTGGATACAAGTATACAACATATAATCATGATTTAATCTGCCTAAAACTGTTTCCAGAATAGTTGAAACAAAAGATGGGGCTGAAAAAAACTGTTTCCAGAATGTAAGGCTCTTCTACTTACGGTGCCTAATTGTTGATTGTTAACAAACACAAACTAATGTAAATATATATCAATGGAGAATATGTTCTAACAATAATGTCTTGTGGTGGGCATTTGCTAGTTCAACTAATTAAGGTCTCTCCTTGTTGTGCTTAAGGTGGGGTTTGTTTATACATAATTGTTGCAATAAATAAATTTTAGAATATATATATTTTTTGTGTACAGTGCATGCACGCGTTGTAAATAAAAATTTCCACGATCAAAGGACCAAAATCATGCAATTTTAGATCGAAAATAATTGATTATATTGTCAAGAAACATATTCAAGAATATTGAACATGAAAGTTTCTCTATTAGCATGCTCTACCTGTATACCGTTTCCTAAATAAGCTATACAGTCTACCAAGCCCTCAAAGAATATAATGAAATTATTTTTATCAAGCACCAGAGAATGAGCTTCTAACTTACTCTATAATTTCTCAACCACCGGAACAATGAACATCTAATTTCTATCAAACTAGTGTGAAATTATTTTTACCTCTTTTTTATAAGAAAAGAGAAAAGGCAAATTGCACAAACCTCTCTGAGGATTGGCGAAATTGTATAAAATGATGATGTTTGGATAACTTACACTAACTTCCTCTAAGATTCCAAAAACTCTGCACAAATCTCCCCTACCGTCAAATAACCGTTAATTTAGAAAAATGGTAAAAGTTATTTATTGTATAAAGACTAAAATACCCCTTGAACCCTATTTTAAATATATTATTATATTAAAATAATAAAAATTCAATTAAAATTTCATCATCATCTTCTTCATCACCAACTTCAGATTCATGATCACCATCTTCAACATTCCATCATCATCATCTTACTTTCTTTATCCATCATCATCTCCATTTCATCATCTATATCATCTCCATTGTTTATTTAAAATATTTTAAAAATTAACAAAATAAAAAATCACAACATCCAATCTCCTTTCTTTTACATTCAATTTTCTCAACATCCAAACATCATATTTTCGCAGCAATCAAATAGAAAACACACATTTCTCAATCAAACAGAAAACACACATTTGTTTTGTAAGACCCCAAACTTTCATTTTATGATTAACAGTGAATTTACGGATGAACAGTAACATTTTCAGATGAATAATGTCTCAGGGTGAATAGTATCTAATAAATAGTGAAATTCTAAGATGGACCTCGAAAAATCGAAAATATTTAGAATGGTTAATAGGACCCAATAAAACTGAAACGGAATAAAAAAAAGTCCGCTTGAGTGGTTTTTGAAGGTTCCGAAAGTTACCCGATGAAAACGCCCTACGGACAGGATTGTGAATACTGTTGACTTAAACTCCATTTGAATTTTTTTCGAAGCCATAGATTAAACCTTAAGATATCTAATTAGAGTTTTGTAAAGTCAATTTGATGAATGGGTGATCATAGAATTAATTTGGAATTTATTTAAGAATGAATTGTATTAATTTTTAACGTTGAAGGTATAAATGAGATTTTATGATATTAAACTCATTCTAAAAGCACAATCCATGTGATTATTGATGGACCAATGGTGGATTAACACCTAATAGTCATCTATTGACTAAATTTGTGGTTGAGATTAATTAGAATTGATTAAAGATAATTGAATGGATAATTATGAGTGATTAGGGACCAACTAGATTAAAACAACTCACTACTTGATGGTCATTTCCATGATTTTAAAGGGGCAAGATGAGATTGTGAGCGAGCTATAAAAGGGGTTGTGACCGGCCAAATGTAAGAAAGGAAACCAAAGTATTCGGGCAAGCAAAGAGGAACCGAAAAACCAAAGAAAAGTGAGGGGTATGTGTGTAGCCGTGGAAGAGGCCAAGAGAGCTGTTGATCCAAGGTGATTTTCACCAAATTTTCGACCATCCTAGCTCCAAGAATCATCAAGAAACTTAGATAAGTTAAGTGATAAGTTTTAGAGTTAATTTAAAGTGATGTTGATGAGTTTTTATGGGTTTTGTTGAAGATGGTGGTTGATGGATGAGTTGATGTTGTTTGTGAGTTATTTGAAAGTTGTTTATCATGATTTTAAACTTAGAATTGAATTAGAATATGATATGAGTTTGGTTGGATTTTGTTAGTGTGTTGAATGGATGATGATGATAATTGATGGGTTTAATTGATTTTAGTTTATTGAATGTTAGATGAGTTAGATTGATGGTGATTTAATTGAAAAAAAAATGAAATGAATGATTGTGTGTGGGGGGAGGTAGTGGACGACAAGAATGGGTGCCTAGTAGGGGTGGGCACAAAAACATGGAATCGAATCGAACAACCCGATCCGAACCGATCCGTGGGTGTTCGGTCCGATTCACATGTTCAAATGTCAAATGTTCGGATCCCCATTTTTTAAAACACCATGTTTCACGGATTGGATCAAGTCTGGGTATCTAGAATTGACTCGATCCGTGAACAGGAATAAAAACATAAATTTACATGGTCCTATAAGAACCTTCACTTAAACCAACCCTAACAATCTACCATTTCTCACCCCTCACTCAACAATCGCAGCCCTCACAGCTCACACGACTCCTCACTCAGTTTCTCATCTCTCACCTCTCACCTTTGCTCGTCGTCGCCGTCGTGGTCATCTCTCATCTTCGCCCGCAGCACCGTCGTGGTCATCTCTCCTCGTCGCTCGCAGCGCCTTGTCTCATTTTCATCATGCAAGCCATGAGCCACCGACTCTCCTCTCATCTCTCACCTCTCACCTCTCACCTCGTCATCGTCGCCGTAATCTCTGCTCATCGCCTTCAGCAGCCGTAGCACCGTCACCCACCTCTGATCGGCGATTGGATTGATGAGATTGGTTTTGCATTATGTGTAAATTTATGTTTTGTGTTTTTTTTTTCTATTGAGTTTGAGTGATCTTTTTTAATTTTGTTAGCTTGAATTGGATTTTATATGCTTGAATACAAGTGGGTTCTGGGAAAGTTTAGATTTTTTCAGTACTGAGTTTGAATGCATTGATAGGGTTGGTGTGTAAAGTTTACCTTTTGATGTTTGATGTTTGGTTAGTTTACCTTTTGATGTTTGATGTTTCAATAGAAGTTTGTTAATTTTTTCCTTCATCCACCTATTTGTTTTGATTCCATGCACAAGATAATTAGCCCAAAATAGTCCAAAACAATTAAACTTAAAAGCCCAATAGTAATAGACTCAAACAAAGCTTAAAATTTTTTTAAATTTTTGGCTCAAACAAAGGCCCAAAATTGAGTTTAAAACATGGAAACCGATCCGATCCGATCCGCACTTTAGGTGTTCAATCATGTTCAGCACTGCCTAGTGTGGGTGTTGGATTTTAATGTGTTTAAGGGTTTTAGTTGATGAATTAATTGGTATGGAGACAATTGATGGGAGGAGTTTTAATTAAATGGATGAATTGGTATGAAATTTAATTTTTGTTAGGTTGAAGGGCACCTTGAATTTTAATTGAATTCATGTGATACCATAGGGTATTAAAGTGTTTGAATGTGTATGATGCTAAATAAACACCAATGGAATGGAAAGAAATGGAAATTAGAAAGTGTTGGATGAATTAGCAATGGAATTAGTTTTGATGTAATTGAAGTTTAGTTAAGGAAATGTGAATTTATTTTAATAATGGAATGGACATGTTATTGATGGATTTTTGGGCTTGAAATGGTGAATTAGAGGTGACCAAATTGAAGTCCAAAAGTATGAAAAAGGGGAGGATTGATTAGCCACCGACGTGATCAAAAATTATGAGTGCAAATCATACTTTAAAAATTTTATGTTCAAGGTTGTTTGAGTATGAAATAATTCTATTTATTTCATGTGAGTTATGAAAATAAATAATTGATTTAGATCTCTCATTTGAGTTTAAATGTGTTATGGTTTATGCATGAAAGATGTGAATTATATGTCATTCGAAATGAAATATAGTTATTATGAGAAATTGAAATAAATGAATTTATTTATGAGTGGCATAAAGAAATTATTGAATTTTTCGAACACAATGGATTACACTATTTGTTATGGAATTGACGGTATCTGAAAAAATATATTTGTTTAGACCCGATCGAAATATCCCTGCATGCATGGCAAGTCTTGGGATGGGTTGTCACTAACTCTGGGGGGAATGGAGTCTGTCAGTCGTGTCGTGTCGCCAAATATACGCGAGGGGTATTATTTCACTTCGCGCTTGCACTATGGATTTAATCCACATCACGTTAGTGGGATGTTTTTTGTATATGCCAGAAAGTGTAAAGAACGTTGGGCGTGAAGCACTGATGGCTATCACTAATGTTGAGGATAGTGGTTCGTCCCACCCAGTACGTGTGACCATTATCTATATGCTTCTAGAAATCCATTGGTGGTTTTGAAATTATATGAAATTCTGTTATATCTAAAACTGTTTTGAAATTCTGTTATATATGAAATTTTATGAAAATTTCTTAAATTAATTACCATTTTTGAATATAAATTTTTATCTGCTGGTTCTGATTTTTATTATTTTGAATCTGAATTCTGTTAATATCGACTTTGAAGTTATATTTATGAAAACTATAAGAAATAGGAATTTTTATAAATGTTAGGGAGGTTACCCTTTTAGAAAAGAATTTAAGTTAGAAAACCAAACACTCACTGAGCTTTCTTAGCTTACATTTTATAAATTTTTGTTAAAAAACCTCTCCAAGTGCAGGTTCCAGTCGACAAGATACATGTTCCCCTCCATTCGAATGAAAGTGGCTGAAGAAATAAAATTTCTATGAATGTATAAGTGGCAATGCACAAAAGAATATATGAACTTCATTTTTGGTTGTAAATATCTTTTGAATATAAATATATTAGCCATAATTTAATTATGGTTAACTTTATTCTGTAATGAAATTAAATCGATTATTTTTGGATTGTATACCTGAAATTGTAAAGTTCTGGATTTATAAAGAAATTTTTACTTTTAAGTTGGTATTAAACTTATTTGATTTTATTCTCTTAGAAATTAGTGGCTAGGGATTGCCATTGAAATGGACTTGAGGTCCAATTGGAAGTTGAGAAAGTGTGTGAAAGTTTAAAAGTGTAAATTTTGATTTGCAAGTTGATTTTGTAAATTTTTGGCAATCTCAAAAAGCAGAGGAAACTCTGCTGAAATTTTTAAGAAAATTTTAAATTATAGAAAACAAATTTTAATAAATTTTAAGTTTCCCTGAATTTTAATGATTTTCAGTTCTAGGCTCTGCTCCTCGAATTCTCAGCTGGATGTAGTGGAATAGAATCCAGAAGGATTCCGTGGGGTGCTAGGTGGGCAGCTGGGCCCCGTAAAAGGAAAGGCGGGGTGGGTCTCGTCATTTTCAACAAACCAAAACAACCCTATTAAAGAAAACAATCCCACTAAATGTTTATTTAAAAATTGAGATAAATCCCAAAATTACTTTCCCTTTTTTTTAAAAAAAACAAGCCAAAATTCTAGATATGGAGACCCAAAAATCCCACCATCATGACTAAAAGTTCCACCATCGGTCTCTATTATATGGAGACCGAAAGTTTGAGACCCAGATAGTCTCCATTGAAGACCACTTAGGTCTCCAACGTAGTTTCGGGTCTCCATCGTTGGAGATCCAATCGGTCTCCAATGGAGACCTATTGGGTTTTCAAAAAATTTTTGGAGATTAGAGCTTGATGCGGTAGCACTTGCAGCGACGCTTAATGAAATGGAGTTGCGATGGCATGGGAGATCGACAATTGGTGGTGGAATGGAGTTACGACGATTTAGAAAAGAGACCATGGTGGTGGAGTAGAGATTTGCAACTAGTGGTGAAGTGGAGTGAAGAAAGAGAGACCATGGTGGTGAGGTGGACACCAGCCATGGGTGTCCGTCTCCATGATAAATGGTATTAAGTAATCATTAAGTGTGATTAAGGACTAAATTGAAAACAAGTTTTAATATTTGAGGTTAAATCAGAATTAAGCTAAAAGTTGAGGGTTGAAAATGAAATTTTATAGGGACATGATTGTCATTTTAGGAATTGTTTGTGGAAAAACTATGAAATTTAAGCCATTTCTGTCGACCAAAACCAGAAACTAAATGAAGACAAACACAAAGCGAAGAAGATAAAGTCGAGAGAGAGAGAAAGTGAACGAGAAGGAGAAGAAGAAGATGAGGATCGAGCTGCCTTCAACCTTCAAACTCACGCCACACTGGCTAGGAGCAGACGCAAACTAGAAAACAAACCAGAAACGAAGAAGAAGATGAAGTCGTGAGAAGAGAGAGTGAGAGAAGAAGAGACTTTGCTCGGCCAAGGAAGAAGAAACGTGGATCAAGCCTTCAAGCCATCTTTAGCCTTTAAACTCAACCCATTCCACTCAAAACAAGAGCAGAACCATGACCAAACGCAACACTAAAGAAGAAGCCGCGAGAAGAGAAGCCAAAGGAGGTGTGTTCGGCCAAGTGGGAAAATGAGGAGATCAAGCAATCCCAACCCATTTTCGAGCCTCCAACCAAGCCTTCAAACTCACCTAAGTTAGAGAACCAAGACTGAGCAAGAAACCAAAGTGAAAAAGGGGTAAATTGTTCGACTCGAAATTGTTTTTGTTGATGTTGTGTTGGAGATTTTGTTGAGATTTGATATTGGTTTTGTGATGATAAATGGAGTTAAATTTGAATGGGTGTTATGTGATTAAATGACATTAATTTAGTTAGGTTTGATATGATTTATTTTATTGGTTGTTTGTGATTAAAAATGGATAAAAACCAAATGAAAGGATGTTGGAAAAATGAGACTTGAATGGTACATGGGCTGCCATGAATTAGTGTTGATGTTGGTTGATCTATAATGATTTATTGTTGTTGATTTGTTATGTAATTAAAAGTGGACAAAATCATGTGAATGTGGATTAGAAATTGATGAGTTAGGGTGTGTTAAGGGGGCTGCCCAAGTTGATGATGTTGGAAACAAATTAAATCTTGGAATGTACACTTGTATTGATAAAAATTTGTGAGTGGATTTTGGTGTTAAAGTTTGAAAATTTTAGTTTAAGGTTAATTAGGAATTTAATTTTATTATAGAGGCAAAATGGTCCAATGAAAAGTTGGATGAAATGGACTTTATTTTGAGCTTATTAGAGGCCTAGGAAACCAAGAAAAATATCAAAATCTTGAAGAGAAAATAAAACGCTAAATATACTAGTTTGAAGGGCAATTCTGTAAATTAACCTATACTGCATCCATTGAGTGTTCTAATGACCCTAAAGAGTTTAACTTAGATGTGTTGAGGTTTTTAAAAGTGAAAAATTAAATTTAGAAATCCAAACTAAGAAAATACTCGAAATTAGTAACGAAAACAATGCATTTTTAGCCTAAAATGCATACTCGATGGCCGTTTCCTTCCGTACTGACACTTGGACCAACTAGAGGGCGAGTTGGGAAGGTGTTCGGAGCGAAAACGGAATGAAGAAAAGCCCTCGAGTAGGGCTGTGAATAGTGTTAGGCCTAAAAGGTGTTAAAATCAGATGTTTTTCGTTTCGAGCCTCCGAACGCAATTCCGTTAGTACGAGAACATCCCTAGGTGATAATAAATAGGTTCCAGGCAAAGAAAACGGAGTTCGGAACCTTAGAATCAATAAAGAAACCAAAAAGGGAGGTTTACTCATAAAAAATGGTCAATTGGGGGCATTTGTATAATTTTAGTTTTTTAGAGTTTTCAGAAGTTGACGTGAACGTAAATTTACATATTCATATGTGGTGTAGGTGACAAGGATGCGTGGGGATCGAGACGAGAGAAGTAGAGGCTCCGTACGCACCGTTTGAAGTTTTTCATTTTTGTGAGTGTTTTTTTAATGATTTTTTAATGTATTTTAAAATTGTTGAGTTTGATTTGATGAAATTATTAGCTTACTTGAAATTATTTTAAATGCGTTAATATATGCATGAGTTATAGCTTGAAATGAGGATTTTGATTTTATATATACATTGTTGTTAAGCTTTTAGTATTATGAATTAAATAGTTTAAAAGCCTATATTAAAATATAATTACAAAAAACCAAGTTTTCAAGTTTGAATTAAGAAAAGAAAGAAATAACATTTTCAAAGTCATTAGTATACCCTTAGAGATTTTCAAAAAAGATTAGACACGGTCGGTCTATCCCACATCAGTTGGTACAGTTCTGGGGAGGGATGAGTCACTAACTTATGGGGACAAAGTGTCCTAGTCTGTCAATTGAGTCGCCTCTGTTGATGTGGGGTGGTGTTTCGGGTGTTATGGTTAGTGCTGTGAAATTCCACACACTGCCGCGAGATGTCTTAAAACTGTGACGGTTGGTCCTTTACATTGGAGCATTCATTATACAGAAGCCACGTGACCCCAGAGTTAAGGATACTATGGTGTTTTCGAAAGCTGCCAAGAAATAGTTTTGAATGGAAAGTAAATTTGCAAAGAAAAGAAATTTTATGATTGTTATTCAAACTACATATAATTTTAGGTTATAAGTTTTTGAAATTAATGCATGCGTGTGCTTATATAAATCTCATGGTGATATTGAGCTTAAGAAATTAATGTTTGAAATGCTTAGAGAAATAAATAATTGTTTTTAAACGTTTTTCGAGGAGAATGTCTAGAAATCAAATTTTTAAACTAAAGACAAATTAGCACTTATTGAGCTTCTACCTCATTAATTTTCTGTTTTTATACAAAAACCTCATTGAGTACTCTCAGCAGATAGCCTAGTAGTGGTATCACCTCTAGCGGGCAAGGTAGCGTGACACGATGCCATTTTGTACAACTTATTTTTGCATCAGTTCTATTCACATGTAAACACCTTTTGAATTGTAGAAATAATTTGCAGTTTTGTAATTATATATTCGTAATTGTGTTTAAATTGTTTTTGAATTAAATGTGGTTTACAAATTGTGTTTTGGATTTTATCAAGTTTGATTTGGAAATTGAATGCGTGTTTGAGGCGTACAGGTAACTAGAAGTTGGGTTGGTGCTAAATATTAGTCGAAGTGTTGATTTTTGTAAACAAATTTTTTTGGAACGTAAAAAATGCAATCGTTATGCTTGCCGAAATTTCATTAGAAAATAAGTTTAAAAATCGAAAAAAAAAAATTGCTACACCTTTTTAATTTTTAAAGAAAACCAACCCAATAATATTTTAAAAAGTATTAGAAAGCTTAGGGTTCGCTCCACAAGTTTCACTTAGCCCTACAAGTTAGGTCTAAGAGGGATCCATTGGGTGCCCCGCAGTGACCTACCGGATTAGAGCTAAAGGTATCCGGGAAGGGTCGCGTCAAATTATATATTATATTTCTTTCACAATTATTGCTACCTCAAAGGGCTGAAAAGCAGTTCTAATTGTCCTCTTCATCTGACAAAAACTTAGGCATGGCTGTTAATATGCACACAAGGTTTGATGATTTGATTCCTAACATATTTCTGTAATCTTTGTGGTTTGCCAGTTAAAACTAATGAAAGCATTATGTGAATGTGCATTTTGAATTACTAAGTACATCAACCAAGAAAAAGGTATTTTCTAATTATTTTATAACAAATACACAATAGACAAAAGGCAAAATAATGTAATAAGATAATGATCTAGATTAGTAATTTTTAGGAAGGCATAGAAAAGGAATGGAGAGCTTGTTTGCTATCTCAGGACTTTCTATATCTTTAAGCTTATAGGCTCCTCCACCGACCAACTTGGTGATTTTGTAGGGTCCCTCCTAGGTTAGACTAAGCTTTCCTTCATTCAATTTTCTAGTGTTCGGAAAACCTTCCCCAGTACTCAATCTCATTTTGTGAACATCCTTATCATGACGTTTTTGTTGTAACTCCTAGCCATAGATTGTCGATAGACCGCTATCCTAATTTGTGACTTTTCTCTTAATTTGTGGATTATCCTTAAGTCGAACTCTAATGCTTGTGAGTTAGCTCGCTTAGCTATCTCTCTTCTAACAGTTTGTAGTCTAGTGTTAGCTGGAGGGATCGCTTCAGTCTTGTAGGTAAGTAACAATGGCATTTGGCCTATCAAAACCCGTGGGGTCGTACAATATGACCATAGACCTCCAAGCAATTGGTCAACTCAAAGCCCCTTGACATTTTCGAGTTTCTGCTTCAAAGTGTTCATCAATGTCTTATTAGTTAACTCCATTTGACCATTTAACTACGGATATCTTGAGGAAAAGAAGCTAAGTTTGATTCTTGACTCTTGGCAGTAAACCGAAATGTTAGGGTTTTTGCCCTAAGAGCTTATAATATTGTAAACGGTTTTATAAATTTTTAATAAAGTATTCATTTCATTCAATTTATATATTTTGCAAAAATCGTATATATCATGAGAAACATCTTTGATTACTGATGTAATTTCAAACTAAGTGTATAAGTGTTATATACAAGTGAATTTAGTTTGAGATAAGTAATTTAAAAAGTCCATAGAAAACAAATGAAGCTGGGTACTTCATTTGTGGTAAATCTACAAGCATGCGGTCCATTTCGTATTTGATACGATAGTCTTATCCAAGATTGTTCATGTGGTGACATGGAAATGGAGGCACCTTATATAATAAAGATTATATAGGACTGGGCCACGATAAATATAAGTCTCTAAATAATATATGTTAATCTTAGAGATTTATATTTATCAGTTAGATGATCATATATGAATTGATCTTAATTCTGAGTGTATTATGAACTCCTGCTTGTTAAGTTATTTCCTTTGATTTTCATGGGTGATATCGGTGTAGATACCCGATCAATAACTTCGTACTTTGGGGATATGATTTAGTAAGTAGCTGGAAACATTCTATACAATAGTAGAATCCACTCCTTCTTGCAAGAAGTAGAAAAGTAGTTCTCTTAAAGGTTGATTCAGGTCTTGAACAATAAGAGCGCTCAACTTTCTGTTTATATGTAAACAGAAAGATAAATTCATAAGTTGTTATGAATATATTGTTCATTAAAGAATCAATGGTACTTAAGGATCAAGAAATAATTAGAGAGATAAAATGGACATTTGACCTTACTCTAATTATGAATTATTTATGGAGGGTCAAATCATATGTAGTGATTAAATCAATGGACATTGAAAAATTTCAGATTGTATAAAAACATTTATAGTTTTGAGAGTGCAATCTTAAGTTTTTAGTGGAGTAACTTTAAGATTAATAATAGTGAATTATTTAATTAAAGAGTTTAATTAATAATTTCGATATTATTGGAGCTCAAAACTGTAGGTCCATCGGGTTCCCTTGATAGCTCATTTTACTATAAGAAACATGTATATAGAATATTGTAATTGAACTGTCCAATTACAAGTGTTACATAAGTAACAAAAATTTGTATTCACTTGGTATTTGAATAATATTGATTATTCAAATTATTTAATTATTAATTATGAATTAATAATTTTATAAGAGGTCTTGAATCCGATTCTTAGTGACTTTGGTATAAATTAATTATGAATTAAATTATTAAAAGTTACAAGTTCTATTTCAAAATATAATATGAATTAATTTTGAATTAATTATATTATATGGGGCAAAAGTTTAATTATAATAAGATTAGGGTCAATATTAATATTGATTAATTAAAACCCTAATTGTTTGCCTATAAAAAGAAAAAGTTTCTTTTCTACATCTAGGTTTTTGATTGTTGTTTATGTTTTTGAAAAACAATTAGAGAAAAGAAAAAGAAGTTTTTTTTTCGACAAATAGAAAGAACAAGAATTTGTGTCTTTGTTCTTTGTATAACCAAAAATCAAACACTCACCTCTTATAATCATTGATTTAATTTGATTTTTTTTTAGAAAGAAATCAAAAAGTAAGTGAGCACAATTCTATATAATTGTGCCCACTCACTTGTTTCTTGGTGTTGAGATATATCAACGAAAGTAAGGTGGTGAGCAATCCACAGAAATCAATACATAATGTAAAAATCTGATTTTTATTTATTTATATTATTTTATTTCATTGTTTTATGAATCTTGGGTTCTTGAGTTTTCTAAAAAGTTTTTGAAACTCAGTGTTCCGTAAAATTCTTAATTTTATAAAAAACAAATTGTTGATTTTTTTTTTAAGCCATCAATTGGTATCAGAGCCAAGGTTTCAATAAAACAATGGATTTTAAAATAATATGTTTGTATTGATTATGTATGTCAATGAGTAGACACTATTATTTTAATTTGATGATTGATATGCATATTTTATATTCATGTTTGATGAATGAGATTGCATGGTATAATCGTTAATTGTATGGTTCTTTGGTTAAATAATTCGATTGATATGTAAGCCGTTTGTGGCATTTTTTTTTTTTCATTGTAATTCAATAGTTTTAGGCTTTATTTTTTTGTTCTGAAAAATGTAAAGGCGAAATGATGTCAACGGGGTTGATTTGCTGTGCCGGAATTATGATTCGAAATGGATGATTGTTTTAATTATGTTGAAAACAGTTGGTTTTATTTAATTGTATTTAAAACTACCGTTTAAAACATAATTAATTGTATTAAAATGGATGGTTAATGTGGCTGTTTTGAATGGTATAATTATAATTCGAAACGGAAAATTATTTTGAAAACGGTTGGTTTTATTTAATTGTATTTAAAACTATCGTTTAAAATATAATTAATTGCATTGAAATTGATTATTAATGCAGCTGTTTTGAATGATATAATTATGATTCGAAACGGAAAATTATTTTGAAAACGGCTGGTTTTATTTAATAGTATTTAAAACTACCGTTTAAAATATAATTAATTAAATTGAAATGGATTATTGATGCGGCTGTTTTGAATGGTCTAATAAGACATTTATTATGAATAAATGTATGCACATTAGATGCGTTGCACATTAGATGTGCAAACAAACAAAATTAAAACAGTCCCTAGAATTATGTGTTTCATATTTTCGGGGTTTCCATTTCAATTGTAACACTATTGAAAATGTCCATGTGATTGGATAATTTTCTTGGATCCATAAATTAAGAAATGGGCTTTTCTAGTCTAATCTATTTGATAGAATTTTTTGATAATTAAATTAGATTTAATTATAAGCCCATGAAGACCTTGAAGACCATGAAGACTATGAAGACTACAAGTGACGGCCAATGAATGCCTTGGTTAATTTTTGTAATCTTCAAATTAGATGTAAGTCGTTAAAATCAAAGAACCCGGTCATACACATGTTATTTATTTATTTATTTTATTTTTATGAGATGAATGGATAAATATATATAACATGCACATGCATTAAAAATATGTCATATAGAATCATGAAGTGCCTACTCACTACATTATAACATGACATATGTATATTTTTATTTTACTATTAAAATTGTTTATTAATATAAATAGAAAAATAATACATGGAATGCCTTTAAAATAATTTGAATTGATTTTAACAGAAAATCATAGGTTTCAAATTAGAAATTTGATTTCAATAAATTGGCATTCATAATGTGGATTAGATTTTAATTAGTTAAAATCGGATGATTTCATATTAAATCTAGTCTTTATAATTTCAATTATTTTGATTAGATTTATAAATTGAATTAGATTTTTAAGTGTTAAAAAATCTGGTAATTCATTAGATTTATAAATTGAATTAGATTTTTAAGTGTTAAAAATCGGGTAATTCATTAGATTGATAAATTAAATTAGATTTTTAAATGTTAAAAATCTGATAATTTATTAAGTGTTAATAAGTTTCGAACTTTAATAACACACAAATTCCTAGTAATTTAGATTATCTTTTTAGCCGTTAATAATCTAAGACAATGACTAGGAAAATTTAATAGAAATCCCTAACCCTAAAATAGTGAGTGAGAGAGGGATATATGACAATATATCCCGTGGTCTCCATCATTAGTTCAACACCGTAAAACTTAAATGGGGCCTCAAGGCGGCTTTGTTATCGTCCCCCTACGGATGGTGTCCATTTAGGTTGATCAAGGTTGACTTCATAACGGATAGGAATTCTAGATGTATCTTGTGATTGACCTATCCTACGACGGCAATTCTCAAGTTAAGTCTATGGACTCCGAAATGAGGGGTTACACTCATAAAGGAAATAATTAATTGTTAATTATTTTTCCTGATCGAAAAACGGTAGTCAAATAATATATGAAAAAGAGTTTTCTGTTATATTATTTGATTGAGAATGTCTCAGTCTAACATACAAATATTTGACCTACCCTACGGCGGCACCTATTTATGGCATGTTAGATTATCGTGGCATAATAATTAATTTTAGGGATTTTGATAATTTATTATTCATGGATCATGCATCACGTTTAATTTTATGCCAAAATTACATGATATTAAATTTTGTAAATTGATATTAAATGAATTCCATTTTATTTATTTTCAGCAATGATATCTCCGTTGATTTCTATTCTTGCTAATGATAAACTTAACGGGGAAAATTATGTCAAATGGAAAAGTAATATGAACGCAGTCCTGGTCTGTGAGGACCTTAAGTTTGTCACGACTCAACCTTGTCCTCCTCGGTCAGCAGATAATGCTGGACGTGCTGTGCGCGAGACCTATTAGAAATGGGTCATAACTGATGAAAAGGCCCGCTGCTACTTATTAGCAGGGATGTCCGAGGTGCTTGCTACCAAGCACGAGTTAATGACAACAGCAACTCAGATGCTAGAGTCATTGCAGGGCATGTTTGGGCAACCTTCTGAGCAGCAATGGCACAAAGCTGTTTGTGCTGTGATGACTGCTAAGATCAAGGAGGGTACATTTGTTCGAGAGCATATTTTGAAAATGATGACCCACTTTAACACAGTTGAAAGCCATGGAGGGGCAATAGACGAACGTAGCCAAGTGAGTATGATCTTGGAAACTCTTCCGAAGAGTTTCATGCAATTCAAGAGTAACTATGTTATGAACAAGTTGACTTACTCACTTACACAGTTACTTAATGAGCTTACTACTTATGAGTCAATGAATAAGAATAGGAGTAAGTCTGGTGAAGCAAACATTGCTGAGTCTTCTTCTTCTGCTAAAAACAAGAGGAAGAGAAACACTAAAAAGGCTACAGTTAAGCTCAAAACACAAGCTACCAAGAAGAAGAACAAAAATAGCTCCAAGGCCACCAAGCCAAAGGAAAATGTTTCCATTGTGGTGTGGATGGACATTGGAAGAGGAACTGCCCTAAGTACCTCAATAAGCTCAAAGAGAAGAAGATGAAAGGTAAATATGATTTACTAGTCATTGAATCTTGTTTAGTGGAGGATGATTCATCCACTTGGATAATTAATTCAGAAGCCACTAATCATGTTTGTTCTTCTTTGCAGTTGATTGACTCTTATAGGCAGCTTGGTGAGGGCGAGTTCAACATGCGAGTCGGGACTGGGGAAGTCGTTTCAGCAAAGGTAGTGGGAAAAAGTTAGACTTCATTTTAATAATAATTGTTTTATCGTACTGAACAATGTTTATTTTATTCCAGGTTTTAAAAGAAATTTGATTTTTGCATCCAAACTTTTGGAATTTAATTATTCTGTTTCTTTTTATAATAAATCAGTTATTATTTCTAGAAATGGTTTGAAAATTTGTTCAGAGTTCAAACAATTTCGAGCTGAAGATGAAAATCAATTAGGTAAAACATTGAAAACTCTACGATCGGATCGTGGAGGTGAGTATCTCGATACAGAGTTTGAGGATTACTTACTTGAGCATGAGATTGTATCCCAACTGACTGCTCCTAGAACACCCTAGCAGAACAGTGCTGCAGAAAGGAGAAATTGGACCCTTTTGGATATGATGAGATCTATGTTTAGTTTCTCATCACTACCTAGTTCATTCTAGGGATATGCATTGCAAACTGCAATGTATATTTTGAATGTTGTACCATCTAAGTCAGTTCCAAAGACACCCTTGGAGTTGTGGAATGATCGCAAAGCTAGTTTACGATATTTTCACATTTGAGGTTGTCCAGCACATGTGCTGAAGAACAAGACTGGGAAGCTGGAACCATGTTCGAAAGTTTGTCTATTTGTAGGTTATCTTAGAGAGACTAGGGACGGACTCTTTTATAGTCTTGAAGAAAACAAAGTGTTTGTATCGACAAACGCTACGTTTTTTGAAGAGAACTATATGAGAGAGTACAAACCTCGAAGTAAAGTTGTACTAGAGGAATTACTTCCTGGTTCAACCAGTACCCCGTCAACAATAGTTGTTGACAAAAACATAATTCAGACCACATCTGAACGTTAGACAAATTCTCATCAGAATCATCTACCACCTCGTTGTAGTGGGAGGGTTATTAGACCACCAGTCCGCTACAGAAAGATCGGAGAGGCCTAGATTGCTATCTCTGATGAGAGTGTAGATGATCCATTGACATACCATGATGTAATGGAGGATTCTGATAAAGAAGAATGGCTTAAAACAATGAATCTCGAGATGGAGTCTATGTACTCTAACTCTGTTTGGGAACTTGTAGATCAACCAGATGGGATAAAACCATAGGTTGCAAGTGGATCTACAAAAGGAAGAAATGAGTGAATGGAAAGGTAGAAACCTTTAAAGCTAGACTAGTGACAAAGGGTTATACTCAGAAAGAGAGAGTTGACTGTGAGGAAACTTTCTCGGCAGTAGCTATGCTTAAGTCCATTCAGATTCTTCTCTCCATTGCTGCATGTCTCGATTATGAGATTTGGCAAATGGACGTCAAGACTGCATTTTTGAATGGTAATCTTGATGAAAATATCTATATGGTACAACCAGAGGGATTTGTATCCCAAGGTCAAGAGCAAAAGGTTTGCAAGTTGCAAAGGTCCATTTATGGACTTAAACAAGCATCTCGATCTTGGAACATAAGGTTTGATACTTCGATCAAGTCTTATGGTTTTGAGCAAAATATTGATGAGCCTTGTGTATACAAACGGATTATCAATAAGAAAGTGATTTTCCTTGTACTTTACGTTGACGATATTCTACTCATTGGGAATGATATAGGAATATTATCAGACATAAAAAACTGGCTCGCTAGCCAATTCCAAATGAAAGATTTGGGAGAGGCCAGTTATGTCCTTGGGATCCAAATAATACAGGATCGTAAGAACAAACTGTTAGCGCTGTCCTCAGGCATCATATATCGATAAGAGTCTTATGCGATTTTCGATGCAGAACTCTAAGAAATGTCATTTACCTTCTCGTCATGGAGTTTATTGTCTAAAGAACAGTGTCCTAAGACACCTCAACAAATTAAATTGAGGATATGAGACGGATTCCCTATGCCTCTACAGTAAGCAGTCTCATGTATACTATGTTATACACGAGACCGGATATATGTTATTCGGTGGGAATAGTTAGTCGTTATCAATCTAATCCAGGATTTGATCATTGGGTGACTATAAAGCATATTCTCAAGTATCTTCGAAAAACGAGAAACTATATGCTAGTATATTCTGGAGAGCATTTGATCCCATTAGAATATACAGATTCTGATTTTCAGTCGGATAAAGATTCTAGGAAATCTACATCCGGATCAGTATTTACCCTTGGTAGTGGAACCATTACATCGAGGAGTGTTAAACAATCATGCATTGCTGACTCCACTATGGAAGCCGAATATGTAGCAGCTTGTGAAGCAGCTAAAGAAGCGGTATGACTACGTAAATTCTTGGCTGATCTGGAAGTTGTTCCAAACATGGATAAACCACTCACCCTTTATTTTGACAATAGTGGTGCAGTTGCCAATTCCAAAGAACCAAGAAGTCATAAACGAGGGAAGCATATAGAGAGGAAATATCATCTCATTAGGGAGATCGTACGAAGGGGAGATGTAAAAATGATGAAGATTGCATCACAAGACAACCTTGCTGATCCGTTTACGAAGACCTTAACGGCTAAAGTATTTGAAGGTCATCTAGAGGGTCTAGGATTACGAGATATGTCTCATCTGCTCTAGGGCAAGTGGGAGATTGTTAGGGTTTCTGCCCTAAGAGCTTGTAATATTGTAAACGGTTTTATAAATTTTTAATAAAGTATTCATTTCATTCAATTTATATATTTTGCAAAAATTGTATATATCATGAGAAACATCCTTGATTACTGATGTAATTTCAAACTAAGTGTATAAGTGTTATATACAAGTGGATTTAGTTTGAGATAAGTAATTTAAAGAGTCCGTAGAAAACAAACGAAGCTGGGTACTTCATTTGTGGTAAATCTACAGTTGCGGTCCCTTTCGTATTTGATACGATAGTCTTATCCAAGACTGTTCATGTGGTGACATGGAAATGGAGGCACCTTCTATAATAAAGATTATATAGGACTTGGCCACGATAAATATAAGTCTCTAAATAATATTTGTTAATCTTAGAGATTTATATTTATCAATCAGATGATCATATATGAATTGATCTTAATTCTGAGTGTATTATGAACTCCTGTTTGTTAAGTTATTTCCTTTGATTTTCATGGGTGATATCGGTGTAGATACCCGATCAATAACTTCATACTTTGGGGATATGATTTAGTAAGTAGCTGGGAACATTCTATACAATGGTGGAATCCACTCCTTCTTGCGAGAAGTAGAAAAGTAGTTCCCTTAAGGGTTGATTCAGGTCTCGAACAATAAGAACGCTCAACTTTTTGTTTATATGTAAACAAAAAGATAAATTCATAAGTTGTTATGAATATATTGTTCATTAGAGAATCAATGGTACTTAAGGATCAAGAAATAATTAGAGAGGTAAAACGGACATTTGATCTTACTCTAATTATGAACTGTTTGTGAAGGGTCAAATCATATATAGTGATTAAATCAATGGACACTGAAAAATTTCAGATTGTAAAAACATCTATAGTTTTGAGAGTGCAATCTTAAGTTTTTAGTGGAGTAACTTTAAGATTAATAATTCCGATATTATTGGAGCTCAATACTGTAGGTCCATTAAGTCCCCTTGATAGCTTATTTTACTATAAGAAATATGTATATAGAATATTGTAATTGGACCATCCAATTACAGGTGTTACATAAGTAACAAAAATTTATGTTCACTTTGTATTTGAATAATATTGATTATTCAAATTATTTAATTATTAATTATGAATTAATAATTTTATAAGAGGTCTTGAATCTGATTCTTAGTGACTTTGGTATAAATTAATTATAAATTAAATTATTAAAAGTTACAAGTTCTATTTCAAAATATAATATGAATTAATTTTGAATTAATTATATTATATGGGGAAAAAGTTTAATTATAATAAGATTAGTGTCAATATTAATATTGATTAATTAAAACCCTAATTGTTTGTCTATAAAAAGAAAAAGTTTCTTTTCTACATCTAGGTTTTTGGTTGTTGTTTATGTTTTTGAAAAACAATAAGAGAAAAGAAAAAGAAGTTTTTTTTTTCAATAAATACAAAGAACAAAAATTTGTGTCTTTGTTCTTTATATAACCAAAAATTAAACACTCACATCTTATAATCATTGATTTAATTTGATTTTTTTTTTTAGAAAGAAATCAAAAAGTAAGTGAGCACAATTCTATATAATTGTGCCCACTCACTTGTTTCTTGTTTTTGAGATATATCAAGGAAGGTAAGGTGGTGAGCAATCCACAGAGATCAATACAGAAGGTAAAAATATGATTTTATTTATTTATATTATTTTATTTCATTGTTTTATGAATTTTGGGTTCTTGGGTTTTGTAAAAAGTTTTTAAAACTCAATGTTCCGCAAAATTCTTAATTTTATGAAAAACAAATTGTTGATTTTTTTGTTTAAGCCATCACGAAAGTCCTTCAAAAATGAACTGCAAACCATTATCTGTGACAATTTTTTTAGGCACCCCGAATCGATATATAATGTGCTTTCAGATGAACCTTTTTACTTCTTAAACCCTTACATTCTTATATGGGTAATGTAAAGTTTTTAAAATTTTTTAGCAAGTAATTAATTAAATTAGCGAGTAATTGATAAAATATATATATATATATATATTTTCTATCAATTGAGGGAGTGATTGAAGGAAAAACAAATTGGCAAAAATATGTATGTATGTATGTATTTTCCCTAATCACTACAATTAGGATTTAAAGCCATATTTATATGAAATTTTCTCTATTCAACAGTAAACACTCCCATAAAATACATATATTGTAAGGTCCGAATCCAGGTGGATCCAAGAAAATAAATTGAAATAAATCAATGGGTCCAATTTAAATATAAGCCCAAGTAGTAATTTTATTGTATTTATAAAGGGATAATAAGACAAATTTGGGTGTAGTCAATTGAAAGTTAGAAAACGTGGGAGAGAGAGTGTGGCCGTGACAGGCCCCTCTTCCCTAGGTAGCCTGCCGACAATCCCATGGTAGCCCTCCAGTGGAAAGATGAGGATTTTTTTTTTTTTTTTTCACGCGTTTACAAAATAAGTTTATAAAAATTTTGGCAGCATTTCAGCTGCTTTTCAAGGTTTCCAAATTTCTCGCAAATCACCTGCAAATAATAAAAGTACTTCTAAATTTTCAAACCTCATCTCAATTTCCAAAGCACCTCTGATCTATTTCAATTTCAATCTCTAGCCACAAATTTATCTAATTCAAATAAAATCATTTCAAAACTTTAGAAGTAAACATTCATTCACAAATCAAACGCTTTTATACAACATCCAACTATTTCCATACAAAAAGTATTCAAATCATTTTATTTACATTATACAATACGTTAACACAATGGTGGTAAAGTTTATCAACTTTACTACCCAAAAATATATATACAACCACCAAAAATTATTTACATAAACCTATTTCACATTTATGCAAAATGCAATGCATATGACTTCACAGAATCTTAAGCTTGTCCAACTCATCTATTTTGAAGGAGGAGAGAGCGTACTCTGATCGCTGGTTTGTACGCCTGAGAAGGTTTTTAAAACAAAAATTCACAAAATAGTGAGCTACAAGAGCTCAGTGAATGTTATAGTTTTTCTAAATAAATGTTTCCTTTCGAAAATACGCCTCCCGAAAACATTTAGAAGCAATTCTTTTCTTTTCTTAAACATTTCAAAATGGAAACATAGACTTTTACTATTTCATAAGCAAACTTTAAAATTCAATTTCATGCATAAAGATCATGAAGGTTTTCAATTCTTTGAACTCAGTGAGTGCTCATAATTTTTCAAACTAAACAATTCCTTTCTAAAATGTACCTCCTTAGAAAGCAATTAAAAGAAATTTCTATTTCTTAAAAGCTCAATTGAAATTCATAAGTTTTCTATAAACATAACAAATAATCTAATAAACACAAGATTGTGCACAAAAATTTAATAACAATACTAGTTTAGCATAAATATCATAACATGCTAAAACAATTCCATGAACTTTTTCAAAAAGGCAATTGAAATGCTATACTTTGTTTTCTAAAATGGCACCAATTGTAAACCCAATAAAACTATAATCACATGGCGACTAAACTAACGGCTCTCAATGTGAAGTCACATGACGACTTTAATAGTACCGCACACCGTGACACTACAGAGACATCTTGATAACTACGAGCAGAATTCTACATTGCAAGCGTAGTGCAGGAGAATATCCCACACACATAGAAGGTGACACGATGGACTCAATCCCCCCAATGTTAGTGATGCGCCCTCCCAATACTTGCCATGCACGTAGGAATATACCGGCCGGGTCTCTAATCTAGAAAGTTGGATATACTCTTGGCCTTTAAAAATCTGTTTCACATATAATTTACAATTGGAAATCTCATTTCTAATCACATAAAATATAAAAACTATTTCATTTACAAAATGTTTACAACTAGAGTTTAAAGCTCATTTCTAATTTAAAAGCTTTCTATTTGCATAAACATAAAAACTATGTTTCTCATGAAAATTTTTGTAACTAAAGCAAGATACTCATTTCTAGTTGAAATACTTGAACATTGATAAAATATTTGAAAGTTTACTAATAAGCAATAAACATTTGTGAAAATAATTTTGCACTCACATTAATACCTAAAATACTTAAAAATTCATAAAACACATAAAGTATTTCAAATATGCATTTGACATTTATAAAAGAGTTTTACACTCACTTGACTCACAAATTAATGGTTTGCCCTTCAACTTCACTCTCTTGATTCTTTAGTTGGCTCACCACCTACAAGTCACATATCACCATAAAATCTATCACAAACTAATTCATTTGGTGGCAAGGTTAATTACACTTGAATTCAACTCAATAACATCCCATACTAAAATTACACAATTTCCACATATTCAACCCAAGTTCAGGATTTCATATCCACATCTTTTTTCCATCCATTTCTTTCATTAAAACACACTTAAACACATCCATATTATCATAAAAACTCATCAACATGATCAAGTTACATTTTGAACACTAAATCCATACCATAGTCGAACCAATACCCAAAGTTATTCCATCTCCATTTTTCTTTCATTCTATTGATACACCTTAGTTCAAATTCATGCCAAAACATCACACAAGTATATCAAGCATCAAAAATCAATTCTAACACACATACACCCCATTCTAGCCGAAAATCATCATCATGTATTACAATCCATTCTTTTCATTTTCTTTTTACAATTCAACTTAAAATTATATGGATGTCAAAAAAAAAACTTAAAATCATATGAAATTTCATGTAATTTGATCAAACATCAAAAATCAATCCAATTATATCACCAAATTCCTCTTGGCCATACATGCATACTCACACATTCAAATAATTTTCTTTCATTTCCATGATCATCAACCACATCAACTTTCATCTCATAATCATCTAATACCTTAAAATCAAACTAATTAAATTTTATTAAAAGGATTATACAAAACCCTTTGTCTTACCTTACTAATAATCTTGACTAACTCTTGCTTTAAACTTCCTTCCACTTTCAAGCTTGATTTGATGATAATCAACTTCTATTCATGTCAAAAATCCCATCAATTACTCAAAATATCATCAAACCATAAAAACCCATTAAAACTACCATGAAAATAACTCAATTTACTTACCAAATCTTTTTCACTTCTTCTTGATACTATATGGGTGATAATAAGGGCAAAAAATGGATGAAAACACCATGGAACCTCTTATTCTTCTTCTTTTTCTTCTTTCTTTTCCTTCTTTTTACAGGTTCCTCTCCTTCATTTTTCTTTGCTTTCGGTTTTTGCTTGCTTGACCGACCTTCTCTTCTCTTCATTCATTTCATGCCACTCTTTTTTTTTTTTTTTTTATTTCATCTTTTTGGTTTAAAATTTTATTTTGCTCCCTTACTTTTTGGTTGACATATTATCTTTTCAACCCTAGTCTATTATTTAATCCAAAAGTCACTTTTACATGTGTCACCCATTGATTTGTTCTCCTTAATGACTCACCAATCCACTCACCATTAATATAATCAAACTTAATATGGTTCATACTTGCCAAAAAGTCCATTTTACTCTTAATCATTTCCTACAATGTCAATCATACCCTTATGCTACACATGGTTGCATTTCATTGGTTAATCACTTAAAATTCATTCATTAATCACTTTTAATCAACTTAAAAATTTTCTTAACCACACATTTAGTTATCGTATTGACCCTAAGGTGTCATTCCCTCATTGGTCCATTCACAATCACATGGATTGTGCTTCTTTAATCACTAATCCCTTCATAAAATTTTCATTTAATCATCTACCTTACATATTTAATTCATTCACCTCTAAATAAACTTCCAAAAATATTCCATGGTCATCTAATAATCAAATTAACCATACAATACTCTAATCGGGTGTCTTAACTCTCAATTCCAATCTTTGAAAAAAAAATTCAATTGGATTTAAAATCAACGATATTCACTATTCTACCATTAAGGTATTTTCATCCGATTGTCTCTGGAGCTCTTAAAATCTACTCAAACGGATTCATTTTTTATCCATTTCAGTTTCCTTAGACTCTATTACTTATTTTGAAACTTTTGATTTGCCGGGCTTGCTTTTCAAAAAATCACTATTCATATGGATACTATTCATTCAGAAACACCATTTATCCGAAATTACTAGTCATTTGAAAATACTATTCATCAGAAAACACCATTCATCCGAAATTACTACTCATCTCAAAATACTATTCTTTTAGAAACACTTTTTATTCGAAAAATGTTATTTATCATAGAAACAGGAGTTTTTGGATTCTACAGGCCGAAGCTAGTGGAACAATATTATATTTGAGAAGAGAAAAAGAGATAGATAAAAGTGACATTAAAATGAGACAAATCGAAAATAAATTGGACTAACATGAGAAAGAGAGGCAGTGAGAGAGTGCATTTGTGGTGAACTTTTTAAAGAAGAAAAAGGGGGACAAATGTTATGCAAACAAACATGATAAGCAAACTCATGAAGACAGATTGAAGTGGAGGCTATATATGTTAGCATAAAAGAAATAGACACAGAATATAGGAAAAAAGGCCAGTAAACATAGAAGAACTAATTGAGCGATAAAAACAAAAGAAGAAAAACCATGAGGAAGAAAAGAAGAAAAGAAAAAAAAATAGAAGAAAATTCTAGATGCTTGGACGGAATATTTGGGTGCTTGAATTATCCACATAAATGATTTTATTTCAATAGGATTAAGCATCCAAACTATTAGTTTATTTTTCTATAAGTTCTAAATTGAGTTTAATATGATTTTAAGGGGGATCCAAGCTTAAGAGGCGTTAGATGAAAACTTGTTTTAGATCTAGATCTAAACAAAGGAGTTCTGTGAATGGATAGATTTATTTTAATTAAATTGATTTATTACAATTATTTAAATTTCAAATTTTATTTATTTAATTGTTATTCGAAGGAAATTATTTAATTAGACCATTGATTTATTGATTATGAAATGTGATTTATGATTTGATTATAGAATATTTATTTTTATTACGAAAATATGAGATTTATTGGGAATTATATTTATATTCAGAAATAGAATTATACAATTTGCATATGAAAATGATTTAAGATTTGGAAATGATTGACATGAGACTTTTAGAACATCAGGACTATACCCTTCCCTCTAACGATCAGTAGGCTTTACGTGTGTTAGTCCTAGAGAGTCGCCCTGCATGTGTATGGTAAGATATTATCCCTTGCTCTACGTGTGTGTTGAGTATCTTCGCCATGTATGACCAAATTCCCCTAAGTACTAGTTGGTGCATATTTTCATATTACAGATATTTACAGTTTTATTATGAGATTAGAGACCGCATGTGTATAAAAGCTATAAGTTCGTGGATAGTAGTCCAATGGAGGCTTGAAGCATGATGGTTAACCCAAAGAAGCCTATATAGTATTCAAAAGAGATTTCAGAAAATTTTTAATAAGATATCCAATTTATGTTTTATAGACCAGAATCAGAATGATTTCATATTATTTTCAGAGAAGTTTTATACATATAATAGTTTCAGAATATATTTTATTATAAATATAAAAATTATTCGTACAAAAGTTTACTGCTGTATTTTGATATTGGATTTTTATTTAGTTTTATTGTTAAGATATGAATGCTTTTGAATTATGAGAATTACTTATTATTACCAGTAATATGTTATGTTTTATTAGAAATATTTTTAGAAAAGTTATATCCACTCATCGAATGTTAACGCTCACTCTTTTACAAAACTTATTTTTCCAAGTATCTATTGCAAGTTTGTATAGATGATTACATATCTTGAGAAGGGTCAAATGGTGATGACAAAATACATTATTATTATTTAAGTAGAAACAATTTTTGCATAAATATATATTATTACCTGATTTAGTAAATGTGTTTCCAAAATAGTTTTACAAATGAAATATCTTTTCCAGATATTTTTTGAATATTTTGATTATTAGTTTTGGGGTCCAACATGAGAAACATACAGATCTTCTATTTATTCAATTTATATTTATAAAGCGACTATGAGATTTACAATAATTTTTCTAAGAGGCTTTTAGTAAATCCGAATTTCAATAAGAAAGATTACAGTTTTCACAGGATCCTCCAGGACTCGAGAGAGGAGTCAAGATGGGTCCTGTCATACATACAATGTTAAAGATTGTCTTCACCATTAACAGATTTGAACCCTCAACTATAGCATCATCAGAGATCAAGGCTTATTTTGAAGGTATTTGGGAATCAAGTTTTTGCACAATAATGTGCTGGCTGGATTTTCTGACTCAAATAACAGCTGAGGTAAGAATTTGTTTTACTGGGTTATACTTAAAAGAAAATTCTGAAAATTTACATGCGACGAGATTGATATGTCTACTGCTTATATATTTAAATTTTGTAATTTTTTGTTAAACGTATTAAGAGATATAAAATTCAGATTGGGCTATCGTCGGTATCAAAATCTGCAGGACAGATTTCTGGTCATTAAGGTTTTGACATTTTTAAGCATGCTACTGATGGTGGAATAATCTAGAGATTTTTCTATAGGTTACTATATATGTCTTCTATTAGCATATAAAATTTTGTGGTTTTCAGATGACTATGGAATTTATTAAAATTCTTAGAGTGCACTGTGGTCAGAATTACGTTTTCTAGACAGATTCCAATAGGCTGAACAAATAAACTTTTACCCATGCTAGCAGTCCCCATTTGATTTAAAATTTTTACTGGAGTTGATTAATGTGCCTAAAATATCCAGTAAAATTTTTGGTTAACTGGAGATCTACGGAAATAAATCAAAATATAAGAATAAGGATAGATTTGATTGTAAATGTTTGACACTCAAGGTAGATTTTTAGATTTAGAGTAAGGGATGTTTTGATATTTATAAATGCTCTTTTAGTGTTGTTTTTGTGGTAATTTGTTCACTTATAATTGTATAGGGCTTGATTGATTTTTGGACATATAGAAATAAGTTGATTCGGATTGTTCCAAGTAAATAAATTTTTCATGGCACATTATGTTGGTTTTCTTGTGATAAATTTAGTCTTTATATAAAATGTTTTTTATTTTATTTTTTGTCGTTTTAAGTAACAACCTAAATCCAGTAATAAGGAAATAGGATGTCACGGTCAAACTAGATCTTAAAAAGAAACAAACTCAACATAGAAATTTATTCCAAAGCTTGAAAGTAATCAACGAAAGTATCCAACATAATCTCCAAAAGAAAATACCTATCATTAATTCTTGAAATATGATATATCCTTACTAAATTTCTAATTTTCATTGCTATCACCAAAGTTTTACTTTTGGGTGAACTCTAAGTTCCAAACATTCAATATCCATAATTCATTCCTACTTTGCAAAAATGGTGAGACGAAGGGTGAGTCGTTAACTTAGTAAGTAAATTCAACATGATATTTGAAAACTGTAAAACACTTGTAACATTTTCAGTAAATGAACCATATAAAATAAATACAATTATAACTATAAATATTTAACATTAACATTTTATTAAATAAAAATCAATAGCTCATGTCTCGTAATGCTTATGGTAACGGTAATTGTAATGGTATGTCACATTTACTTGTATGACTCGGGAATGATATGCCATATATACCCATATGACTTGGTAACAATATGACGCATTTACCCGTGTGATGCAGTAACGGTAGGAGTGTGCACAATAACCTAGTTGGGACAATAATAACAATAGTGGTACTACGGATAATGAGCAAAAACACATTTTATAATTTTTCATAAACAAAAACTGTAAACCCTCTATTCTTAATTTTACGGATTCCCTAGAAATAGTCTCTAAGTAGCAATTAGAGACTTTAAATGGTCAATGGAAACGCTTAAAGTTATAGAGAACTCTTAAAGATTGAATAAAACCCGATTGCAGATTAAACGGAAGGGTAAAATGGTGAACAAAATCGAGTAATTATTTAATGTGATAAGGGACTGAATTGAAGATAAGTTTTAATATTTGTTGTCAAACTAAAATTAAGTTAAAAGTTAAGGGATGAGAATGAAATTTTCTCAAGACGTGACCAACATTTTAAAGTTGTTTGTGGAGGAAAACATGAAACAAAAGTTGGTTGAATCACTAGAAACAAAAACAGAACAGTGACTGTCGCATAAAGCAAAAACGAAAGAAAAAGAAGCGAGAAGAAGAAGAAGAAGAAAAAGAAGAAGAGGACGAGTTGCCATCACCAGACCAAGAACCTGATGTCGAGAAGCTCGGAGAACCAACCGCAAACACGACCCAAAGCCTGAGCAGAAACGAACATGAACCAGACCTCGTCGCGCACAAACCAGATCGCAGATCGGAGAAGAACTAATGATGAAACTGCGGTCGATCAAGAGGGAGAGAGCAAGAGAGGAAGAGAGAAAAAGGAGGAGAAGAAAACCAAGCTCAAACTAGCTTCAACTGATGCCACTTTTAGCTTAAAACCATATCCAAATGCGACCGAAACAGAACCAATAAGGAGGCGATAGATTAGGGAACAAGAAGGGAGATCCGGCCATTTTCGTACCCAAATCAGGCCCCAAACCTGAAGCCAAAACTAAGAGGAAGAGAATGATTTCGTGAGGAAGAAAATGGTGTAAGTTGTTTAAGTTTGAAGTTGATATTATTGATGATTTTGTTGGTGATTGAATTGGTTTTGAAGTGGGTTTTATTGTGATTTGTTTGTTGCTTGATTGTGAGTAAAAATGAGTTGAAAACTAAGTGAATTGATGTTTATTGGGAGCCTAAGAAACCAAGAAAATATCTAGAATTTAAAGAGAAAATCAAAACGTGCAATGAACTAGTTTGAAGGGCGATTCTGTAAATTGATTTCTATTGCATCCATTGAGTGTTTGGATGACCCTAATGAGTTTAATTTGATGTGTTGAGATTATTAAAAATGAAAGATTAAATTTAGAAATCAAAACCGAGAAAACGCCCAAAATTAGTAGTGAAAACAACGCGTTTTTAGCCTAAAACTCTTACCCAATGACGGTTTCCTTCCGTACCCACACTAGGACCGACTAGAAGGTGAGTTGAGAAGGTGTTCAAAGTGAAAATAGGGCGAAGAAAAGCCCTGAGTAAGGCTGTGAATAGTGTTCGACCTAAAGGGGTCGAAATCAGGACGATATTCGTTTTGGATCTCCGAACGCGATTCCGTAGTTCTAGAACATCCCTAAGTGATAGTAAATAGGTTTCGGCCAAAGAAAACGGAGTTTGGAACCTCAGAATCAATAAATAAACCAAAAAGTAAGGTTTGCGCGTAAAAAGGATCACTTGGGAACAATTGTGTAAATTTAGCTATTTCGAGTTTCCAGAAGTTGATGAGAACGTAAATTTATGTATCCATATGTTGTATAGGTGACAAGGACACGCGAGGATCGAGGCGAGAGGAGTAAGGGCTTCGTACGCACCATTTGCAGTTATTCGTTTTTGTGAGTGAATTTTATTTTAAAGATTTTAAAAGTATTTCAAATTATTATGTTGATTTGATAAGTAATTGCTTGAATTTATTTTAAATGCATTGATATGAGCATGAATTTTAGCTTGAAATGAGAATTTTGATTTTTATATGCATATATGTGGTTGTTGAAATGAAATTTCAAAAACTAAGTTTTTCAGTTTGAATTGAGAAAAGAAAAGAAAAGTATTTTCAAAACCATTAGTATACCCTCAGAGATTTTCAGATAAGATTAGACCCGACCAGTCTATCCACATTAGTTGGTACAGTCCTGGGGAGGGATAAGTCACTAACCTAGGGGGACAAGTGTCCGAGTCTGTCAGTTAATGTGGGGTGGTGTTTCACGTGTTATGGTTAGCGTTGGAAAATTCCACACATAACCACGAAATGTCTCAGAGCTGTCACAGTTGGTCCTCTACGTTGGACTATTCCTTGTACAGAGGCCATGTGACCCTAGAGTTAGGGGTACTATGGTATTTCTGAAAGTTATCGAGACATAGCTTTAAAAGAAAAGTAGATTTGAAAGAGAATGAAATTTTATGATACTGTTTCAAGCTATATCATTTAAGTTATGAGTTTTGAATTTAAATGCATGCTTGTGTTTATATATAAGTTCTCTTGTTTAAATTGAGTTTAAGAATTGAAGATTGAAATGTTTAAAGAAATAAATATTGTTTTCAAACGTTTTCCGAGGAGGACGTTTAGAAACCAAATTTTTAAAGAAAAAACAATTATCACTCACTGAGCTTTTAGTTTAAAGAAAAAACAATTATCACTCACTGAGCTTTTAGTTTAAAGAAAAAACAATTATCACTCACTGAGCTTTTAGCTCATTATTTTTTTGCTTTTATACAAAAAACCTCCTCAAGTACTCTCAGCAGGCAGCCGAGTAGTAGTATCACCTCCAACGGGCGAAGTAGAGTGACATGACGCCATTTTGAGCAGTTGTGATGCGAACCCTATATACATCGATATGACACCTACAATCAAATTGAAACACAATCCCAAGACAGATAATTCAGATTTAAATAAAATCTTTGATCTGTTGATTAGAGAATCAAGAACTAAAGATATAACAACGCCACTCCCAAGAAAGAGATAAGAATGTCGGAGATAAGTCAAGATTGATAAACCAAGAACAAATCTTGATGCAATTCTCAAAGTTCACAAAAGAACAATGGAGAAAAGTTAAATCTCTATTCCATAAACAACTGATTGAAAATTTAGGTTTAATAAGCCTTTTATAGGCATACAATCCTAATTCTTATTGGAAAACTAAATAAAACCCTATTTTTAATTGACTTTGGACTCCTACTTTTCTAAACGCACCCATATTGGGTTTTTTAATTTAAATAAATGACTCAGCCCTATAATTAAAGGCCTAATAAAAAGTCAAACAAATTAAACTAATTTTAACCCAACCCACAATACAAATTAAGCCCAATTTAAATCAAACAAATAAATAATAGCCCAATTGCATTAGAATTGACATCCAAGCCTCAAGATTTCCTCAAGATTGATGTTCTCGGACTTGTTCTTGGACTTCAATAATATGTTAAAGCCTTGATGTCCCCTCCAAGCCATCCAAGCCATGTTGTTGTGCAAAAGTCTTAACCCAAATATCTTGAATGAGCCCATTTAAAGCTTCATTCATCCTTTTAGCTCGAGCCCTTATCATAGGTCCTCTATTGATGCTCAAAGGATCCATAGGCTTGCTTTCTTTGTTTCCATCATTCCCTCTCTCCTCAAAAGGATTTGTCCTCAAATTGGCACCTACATCAAAATCAAAAGGAGAAAGATCAAAAACGTTAAAAGTATCACTAACATTATGCTCACTTGGCAAATCTATCTTGTGCGCATTGTCATTGATGTGTTCGAGCACTTGGAATGTACCATCTCCATGAGGCTTTAACTTGGATTTCGTTGAACAGGAAACCTCTCATTGCGCATATACACCCAAACCCAATCTCCTGGTTCGAACACAATTTTCTTTTGCCCCTTGTTAGCTTGAGTAGCATATTGCTCGGTTCGCCTCTCAATATATTGCCTAACTTTCTCGTGCAATTGCTTAACAAATTTAGTTTTTTTCTTACCATCCAAGTTAGCTCTTTCCTCCATAGGTAAAGGTATCAAATCCAAAGGAGTAAGTGGATTGAACCCATACACAACTTTGAATGGTGAACAACTAGTAGTGGAATGCACACTCTTATTGTAAGCCCTCGATCTTATTTATGGATGAATAGTAATATTTCGGGTGAATAGTATTCAATGAATAGTAAAATTTTAAGATTGACCCTAGAAAATCGAAAATATTTAGAACGATTAGTAGGACTCAATAAAACTGAAACAGAGTAAAAATGAGTTCATTTGGGTAGTTTCTGAAGGTTCCTGGAAGTTACCTTAAACCCTAAACCCTAAAAAAAAAAAAAAAATCCAACCCATTCTAATTTTCCTAAGTAGAACAGATTTTAACGGTTCGCTCCGTGAGTTTCCCTTAGCCCATTAGGTAGGGTTAGGAGGGATCCGTTTGGGTGTCAGGCAGGGCCTTCTGGATATAAGTACAGGTAGGATTCGGATTGGGTCCTGTCAAAGTGGTATCAGAGCCAGGTTTTGTAAATATTTATGAAAGATTTTGGAAATTTTTGAAGTTGTTTTCATGCATTTTATGACCACTCATTTATATTTGAAACTTATAGAAGCATGCATTGTTGTAGTCACCCGAGAATGAGAAGGATAGCTGCAAAGGCACCCATACCTGAAGAGGAGTATGTTGACGAGTAGGTTAAGAATTTCTAAAGGATTGATTTTATTAGATATGTATGATTTTGAGATAATATGATATATAAGTTGATTAATAAGGTATTGCGCTACGGTATATGGTTGTAGAAGGAATGAAATAGGGAATTATTCCTTATGTATTGATTAATATGAATGGATATAGTATTAAATGTAAATCAAAGTATGATGTTATATTTTTAATTGTTAAGATTGAATTCCATTTGTGATTATAAAGTAAGTTATGGATTTATTCAAGATTTTGTTGAGATGCCATTTTGATGGAAGTTTGTAAGTATTAGTGTTGAATTTGATATAAGGCTTCCAATAATGTTAATATTAGTGCATTGATAATTAGAAGAGTTACGCAATGAGAGCGTGGTGCGTATTCTTTAAGTTGAAATTTGATATATGAATTATAAAGTTCAATGTAGAGATAAATGAATGAAATATATAGGAATATAATATTACATGGTTGCCAACGTATACGGTTCTTGAAGGAATTGTTAGTGTTAAAAAGGAAGTATAAATTGTTCATTGATGGATGGTGATTTAGTATTTAACCATACGTGAAGTATAAGGATATATGAATTAGCTAATTTAGTTTTGAATATTATAATTAAAAGTGATGATAAGGAAATGATTATTGTAAGACCCCAAACTTTCATTTTATGATTTACAGTGAATTTATGGATGAATAGTGTCTCAGGGTGAATAGTACTTGATGAATACTGAAATTTTGAGATGGACCCTGGAAAATTGAAAATAATTAGAATGATTAGTAGGACCCAATAAAATTGAAACTGAGTAAAAATGAGTCCGTTTGGGTAGTTTCTGAAGGTTCCGAAAGTTACCCGACGAAAACGTCCTTATGAACAGGATTGTGAATACTGCTGACCTAAACTCCGTTTGAACTTTTTTCGAAGCCATGGATTGAGTCCTAAGAGATCTAATTAGAGTATTGTAAAGTCAATTTGATGAATGGGTGATCATAGAATTAATTTGGAATTTATTTCGGAATAAATTATAAATGATATTAAGTGAATAGTAAATATGACAAGGGACTAAAATGAAATAAGGTTTCCTATTTGGGGTCAAAGTGAAGTTAAGAGAAAGTAAATTATGGATCAAAATGAAATGAATTTACATGAGATGGGCCAAGGTAGAATAAGCAAGAGTTAAGGGCCAAAATCTAATTATGGAAAGTTAATAAGTATAAATATCATCACTTAGTCAAATTTTAAGCCATTCCTTCTCATTTCACGTCACACACACACACAAACACATTCAAAACCGAGAATGGAGAGGGAGAAAGGGAAATCTCGGCCAAAGCATGAAAATGAAGGAAATCAAGTGATTTTCATGCATTTTCAACCTCCAAATCATGGAATCAAGCAACCCTAAGGTATATGAACAACTTTGGAGCAAAATCCAAGCAAAACAAGGTTAGTTTTATGGTTTTTGGAAGTTGTTTCCATGATGTTGTTCATGATGTTTTGTGATGTTTTGGTTGGGTTTTTGGTATGGGTTTTTATGTATGATTGGAGTAAAATTTTATGAGACAAAAACTAAATATAAATCATATGGAATTGATTATGTTTGATAGGCTAGGGTTTTGTTGGAAGCAATACCAAGTTTGCTGGAATTTGTTTTAAGTGAAATTTTATGCTCAGCAAGTGTTTGACAAAATGCTTGAATGAAATAAAATGCAAAAATTGAATGAAATGAATTGTTTGTGTGTTGAGCCATGTAAGACCATAAGGAGGGAAGTAGGAAACCAATGTCATTTGATGATATTAAGCATAATTCTATGTTGAAATTGTGGTAGGAAAACCCATGAAAAGCTTATGGAAGCGTTGGAAATTAAGTTAGATAAAATTCCAACTTTTAACCTATATGAAGGGCATTGATGGAAATCATGGAATAACTTCTCATGTGTGTGTTTCCATGCATTAAATGAGTATATTTAACTATGTATGACATTAAGGAAAAGAGAGTTAAGATTTTAGAATGAAAATGGTGAAAATGACATTGAAAAAGTGATGAAAAAATATGGTTTTTCCTAGTTTTCGCCACCTGTTTGTTGGAATTTTTCAGAGCCGTTTTACGGATGATCTAAATGAGAGTTAGGGAGATGAATGGAGGAAAAATGAGGTCAAGAGCAGCTCTAGAATGGGCTGTGAACAGTTCTCAGCCTAAAGGGGTACCAAAATTTTGACTTTTCGTTTCGAGCTCCAAAAAATTATTTCGGGCATATGAGGATGTTTCTAGGTGTATATAAGTAAGGCCCATGGCAAAGAAAATGGAGTTTTAAAGACTCGATTAAGTTGAAAACAAGTAGGGAAGTAAGTTGGTAAAATAGTGATTCATGAATTAGTTGAGTTGTAAGTTGCATGATAAGCTTTGTGAAGCTAAAATTAGTGAATTCTAAGCGAATATGTGATGTGTAGGTGAAAAATGAAGGAGGCGGAATCAATGAAGACTAATGGAGCTCACTTAAGGAAACTTGAATAAGGTGAGTGCTACACTTAAATTTAAAAGTATTTGCAATCGAATTTGGAAATTATAAGAAGGTGTTTTATTGTAAGTGATATATATCGTTTTAAGAATGTTCATGAGGAATTTATAAAGCTCTTTAAGAAATTTAATTATAAGAAAATTTCCTAAGTGATTGTTTAAGAAAGATATATATATATATATATATGCGTTTATGTTTGATTTAAATGTTAAGCGTTTTGGTAAACGTAATGTTATGTTAGAAGTTAAAATGAGTATTTTCATTAAATGATACTTTATATGCAAAGTTATCATTTATGGTTTTATAAGTATGAGTTCATATGAAATAAAATTTAAGTTTCAAGTTTTAAATCCCTTTCTATGAATGAAGTTATGTTTTATGTGATGTAAGGGAAAGTATTTTTCTTGATTTCACTATAAGTGATTTTAAGTATTAGTACTTTATAAGCTTGCAATTTATATGTTTTATATGAGGATTCTACAATTATGAAATTTTATGAATTCTTTATGTACATTTTACATTGATATATGTTTTATAAGGAGTTTATTTATTATTTATATGTAAGCAAATGAAATTGAGATTCATGGATTTTAAAGGGTAAGCTATTTGTGCTTTTGCACTTAATAAAAGGATATTTTGTGCTTTATGCACTGAGAAAATGGAATTTGATTTTAAAGTATGATGTTAATGTTTTACGCATTCTGAATTAAGACTTTGTGCTTATTGCACTTCAATAAGGGATTTTGTGTTTTTGCATTAATTAAGAAAAATAAAAATAAGTTTTCAAAGGCCAATTGTTTGCCCACCATTGTAAGTTATATAGACCCGGCCGGTACGTCCCACACGTGTATGGCAATGTATGGGGGTATTGCATCACTCACATTGGGGGAATAAAGTCCGTGGTGTCGCTTTTACGTGTGTGGGATGTTGTCTTACTCTACGCTTTGCGATGCACAATTCCGCGCGTAGTTGTTGGGATGTCTTTGTAAGTGTCATGGATGGTGTTTATGGCCAAATCATCTCATGACTCCACGTTCTCGTGGTTGTAAGTTTAAAGGGTAACATTGGTGCATTTAAAAATGCGAATATAAGTTCGAAAGTAAACTATTTTATATGATTATAATTATGTTTCGAAAGGAAGCCTTATAATTGAATTCAGTTTGAATGATATTATCTCGTATTATGGTTAGCGATGTAACATTCCACACATAACTACGTGATGTCTTGCTTATTAAGTTTATGAAAAGTTTTATGTATCCCTTAGGTTGGAATTTGTATGATTTTATTATGTGAAGCTTTTATGAAATTTTGAGTTAAATGATTATGAAATACAACCCTATTTTTAATGTTTTTAAGGAGGTATTTTAAGAAATAAAATATTTTAAGTTAAAAAGAAATCAAGCACTTACTGAGCTCCCAAAGCTCACTATTTTCTGTTTTTATGTTAAAAACCTCCTCAGGTACGGGTGTGGGTGACCGAGATGGAAGGACTCCTCTAGAGGAGTAAGTTGGGCAATGACACGACAATGTTCTTGCATAAATATATTTTTCATATTTTGTATGCAAAGGAAATCATATGTAAATATATATATGTTTAATATTAAATGAGTGGTCCAGATTTAATTAAGATATGAAAATTTTAAGCTTCGAACTATGGTATGAAATTGCAAAGTATTTGATTTATGATTTTATGTTTTTGATTATTAATAAAATGGAAATTTGATTTATGCCGTTATAAGTATGTTTGTGAAAGAAGTTGGGTTGGAAATTGAAATCATTTAGAAGTGTATTTTCCTTTGCAGGTTATTTTGGGTTAAGTTATAAATGCAACCGTTATGCTGTCAAATTTTTCAATGGAAAAAAAAAAAAATCCAACCCATTCTAGTTTTATAAATAAGAAAAGATTTTAAGGGTTCGCTCCACAGATTTCTTTTTGGCAAATTTGCAAGGTCTAGGAGGATTCCGTTGGGGTGCCAGGCAGGGCCCTCCGGATGTACGTGTGGATGGTTTCGGATTGGGTCCTGTCAATTATTGACAAAGTAGTCTTAAGTATGATTGTCTAAAATGAAGTAAGAATGACTAATGTAAAGAAAGGAACCCCTCAATTGCAGCGTTTAGTATCGCTTCCTATGGATGATTCGCTTACCGTGAATAAAATTTATATGGATAGCTGAGGGAATGTAACGGGTCAAGAGTTTGAAGTTGACCTAATCTTGATAAACAAATATGATTTTGATGTTATACTAAATATGAATCAGCTGTCTAAGTATAAAATTAAGACGGATAGTCATAAGAAGAAAGCGAAGTTTATCAGACCTGGGGAACCAGATGTAAGTGTATGCTTCCTACGAGTATGATAAGTATGATGAAGATTAATAAGATATTAAGAAAGGTGTATTAAGGATACTATTAATTTTGGATATGTAAAGCTTTCTAAGATGATTTTCAGAACTCGCCAAGGGCATTATGAGTTCCTAAGTGATATCGTTCAGATTAATAAATGCCCTATTCATTTTTATGGAATTTATAAGCAAAGATTTCAGGTTTTACTTAGGTAAGTCGATCATTACCTTTATGGATAATATATTGATATTCAAGTAGTTGAGAAGATTAAGCTGAACACCTTAATATTATATTACGGACAATATAGGAGCTCAAATATTATGTAAAGTTAAGTAAGTGCCAATTTTGGTTAGATAAGGTGATAACTCTAAGTCATATGGTGTAAGTAAATGTTGTAAGAAATTGACCTCGACCCCTGTATTTACTTTCCAGTATGAAATGAGGAATTTATAGTTTATAATGATACCTCCAGATAAGGTTTAGGGTGTATGATTATGCAATAAGATAGAATGAAAGGCAAAGTATTGTTTATGTTAGTAAGGTTAAGATAAATTGATGTTAAGTTAAGAGATGATGAGAGCATGAGAAGCAGATATGTGCCCCAGCACCCCTGTCCATTGAGATAAGTATGTGATCTAAATTTCGAGGATGAAATTTTTATAAGTAGGGGTGAAAATATAAGCCCTCGATCTTATTTAGTGATAAATAGTAATATTTTGGGTGAATAGTACTCGATGAATAGTAAAATTTTGAGACGGACCCTAAAAAATAAAAAATATTTAGAACGATTAATAGGACTCAATAAAATTGAAACGAAGTAAAAATGAGTTCGTTTGGGTAGTTTCTGAAGGTTCCGAAAGTTACCCAATGAAAACACCTTTATGGACAGGATTAAGAATACGGTTGACTTAAACTCCATTTAAATATCTTTCGAAGCCATGGATTGAGTCCTAAGAGATCTAATTAGAGTATTGTACAGTCAATTTGATGAATGGGTGGTCATAGAATTAATTTGGAATTTATTTTGGAATGAATTGTAAATGGTATGAAGTGAATAGTAAGCATGACTAAGGGACTAAAACGAAATAAGTTCTCCTACTTGCGGTCAAAGTGGGATTAAGAGAAAGTGAAGTAGGATCAAATGGAGATAAGTTTACATGAAATGGGCCAAAATAGAATAAGCAAAAGCTAAGGGCCAACGTATAATTAATTAAGGGACATGATGGTGATTATGGAATTTTTAAAAGTATAAATATATCGACTTAGTCAAATTCTTCTTCATTTCTCACCAAACATACAAAACACACACAAAATCAAAGAAGCAAGACCAAGAGCAGGAAAACAAAAGGGTGATTTCGGCCATGCAGTGGGAGGAAGATGAACCAAGTGATTTTCATGCCATTTTAAGCCTCCAATCAAGTGATCAAGCTTCCCTAAGCTAGAAAAACAAACTTGGAACAAGATCAAAGCCAAAAATAGGTAAAATTCCATCACTTTTTAAGTTGTTTCCATGATGCGATTATGATGTTTATGTTGATGTTTTGGTTGGGCTTTGATATGGGTTTTTATACATGATTGAAGTGGAGTTTTATGAGCTTTAAAATAAGTATGAATTTTATGGAAATCATTAAGTTTGGTGTGTTAGGGTTTTGTTGCAATAAATCCTAAGTTGGTTCAAATAGTTTTAAGTGAATTTTTATGCCCACCAAGTGTTTGATAAAAGGCCTAAGTGAAGAAAAATGTAAAAATTGAATGAAATGGATTAATTATGTATTAGGCCATGTAAGACTATGATGAGGGAAGTATGGAACCAATGTCATTTGATGTTATTAAGTGTGAATCTATGTTGAAAATGTGGTAAAAAAAATCTATGGAAAGTTCATAAGAATGTTAGAAAGTCATTGAGGCAACTTGTCTTTTATGTCCTTAAGTGAAGGGCATTGATGAGTATTGTGTAATATCACTTCATGTGCATGTTTTAATGTATTAAATGAGTATGTTTAAGTATGTATGGCATTAAGGAAAAGAGACTTAAGATTTTAGAATGAAAATGATGAAAATGACATTAAAAAAGTGATGAAAAAAGATGGTTTTTCCTAGTTTTCACCACCTGTTTGTTGGAATTTTTCAGAGCCGTTTTACGGGTGATCTAAATATGAGTTAGGGAGATGAATGGAGAAAAAATGAGGTCAAGAGCAGCCCTAGAATGGGCTGTGAACTGTACTCAGCCAAGAGAGATTTTAAAAATTTGACTTTTCGTTTCGGGCTCCAGAAAATTATTTCGGGCATATAGGGATGCTCCTCGGTGTATATAAGTAAGGTCCATGCAAAGAAAATGGAATTTTAAGGCCTTGATTAAGTTGAAAACGAGTAGGCAAGTAAGTTGGTAAAATAGTACTCCAATGAATGAATTGAGGTATAAGTTGTGTGATAAGCTTGGTGAAGCTAAAATTAGTGAATTCTAATTGAGTTATAAGTTGTGTGATAAGCTTGGTGAAGCTAAAATTAGTGAATTCTAAGCGAATATGTGATGTGTAGGTGAAAAGGAGGGAAAGGAACCAATGAAGACTATTGGAGCTCACTTAAGGGAATTTGAATTTAAGGTGAGTGCTAAATTAGTTTTATCCAAGTTTATGTTTAATTGAAGTATTTGAATATATTTGATATCAAGGTTTAAGTGTGAATGACATGTGGTGCTCCATGGTGTTTTGAAGTATTTGCCATTATTTTGAAGGGTATAAGAAAAGTTTATAGTGTATATTATGTTTTATTTTTAAGTGATTGCAAGTGATTTTGAAATGCTATAAGAATAAATTTTGTGGTGAAGGCTAAAGCAAATATATATATATATATATATTATACTTGTTTTAAGTGTTTGAGTATTCTATGATGTGTTTGTCATTTAAGTATTTAAATTGGCATTATTATGAATATCGTGTTTTGTATGAAAAAGTTTAATTTATATGATTTCGTAAGTATGAATTTTATTTTAAAGAAATATTTAAGTTTTACGTTTGACTACCGAATGAGTATGTTTTATGATCTTGTAAGGATATTTATGATTTCCTAACTATAAGTTTTATTTAGGAAGTGAAATTTAAAGATTTCGTTTTAAGTTTTTAAGCCATTTTTTATGTTTATTAAAATCCAAGTTCCAATGAAGTTTTATATATATATATGAGGTTTTAAGTACGATTAAGTATAAAATGATATTTTGTGTTTTTGCACTAAGTAAGAAAATAAAATAAATTTTCAAAAGTCATAAGTATACCCACCCTTATAAGTAAGTTTTAGACCCGGCCGATATCCCACAATAGTATGGTAAGTCATGGGGGGATGCGTCACTAACTCAAGGGGGATTTAAGTCTGTCGTGTCACCTCTACTTTTGTGGGATATTATCTCGTATTATGGCTAGCGATGTAATATTCCGCATATAACTACGAGATGTCTTTGTAAGTAAGTAAGTGTCACGATTTGTGTCTATTAAAAGCGCCACGTGACTCCACGTCAGTTAGCGTTATTTCAGCTTCCGCGTGGTTGTAAGTATTATGGGGTACAAATGATGTTTTTCGAAAATTAACTAAGTATTTAAAGTGTTAAATGCAAAGAAATGTATTTTATATGCTTAAAGTATGTTTTTACAACTAAATATAATTTAAGTTTTTAAAAGGGTTTAAGAAATGAGAATTTATTTCATACTTTTATAAATTATGAGTTTTCTGTGAAGTTTTACAAATATATTTAAGTTTTACGGATTTTTCATTTTAAGCTATGCATTGAAATTAATTTGAATTTTATACATCTATAACCTACAAGTTCTATACGAATCTTTATGTATGTGTAAGTTTAAAGGATATTTAATTTTATAAGCTTATTATGAATTTTATGTATATATGAGTTGGAATTTTCATATGTATGATTTGGATTTTAAATAAGATTTGAACCTTATAAGTTCTAAGTTAAATTAAATTTTTATGTCTATATGAGATTTTATGTACAAATGCATTCAAGTGATATGCAATTTATAAGTCCATATGAACTTTTATGTATTTATACGATTATGAATTTCATCTATATATGCTTTGCGACTTAGATGAAAACTTATACTTAAGAAATTTTATGTTATAAGAGATTTTTTTGTATAAACGTATAAGCTTTATATACATTTTGATGCTCTTATGGGCTTTATAATTTTATAAGCTAAGTCTGAGATTTTATGTACGAAAGTATTTTATGATTTTAGCACTCACACTTTGCAACGAAACAAGTTTTGAAAATTATGAGAAATTTTTAAGAATAAGACATGCAATTTATAAAAAGGTTTTAAGGAGGTATTTTTAAGAAATAAAATATTTTAAGTTAAAAAGAAATTAAGCACTTATTGAGCTCCCAAAGCTCACTGTTTTATGTTTTTATGTTAAAAACCTCCTTAGGTACGGTTATGGGTGACCGAGATAGAAAGACTCGCGTAAGTGGGTAATGACACAACAGTGCTTCTGCATAAATATGTTGCATACTTTATATCTAAAAGGAATCATGTATTTATATATATTTTAAGTTGTATATGAGTGATCTCGATTTATTTACGACAATGAAATTCCTAGTTTTTAAATCATTGCATAAGTTACAAAGTATTTAAATTACGATTTCATGCTTTTAATTTTTACGAAATGAATTTATGATTGAAATGTATGGTTGTGGAAGAAGTTGGGCTGGAAAATGAAAGTATATAGAAGTGTATTTTTCCTTGCAGGTTATTTTGGTTAAGTTAAAATGCAGCTGTTATGCTGTCGAATTTTCTAAAAAAAAAAAAATCCAACCCATTCTAATTTTCCTAAGTGAGAAAAGATTTTATAGGTTCGCTCCGTGAGTTTCCTTATGCCCATTATGTAGGGTTAGGAGGGATCTGTTGGGGTGCTCGGTAGGGCCTTTCGGATATAAGTACGGTAGGATTCGGATTGGGTCCTATCACTTATTGTAAACAAACTCTACATGTGGCAAACAATCATCCCAATTCTTCAAATTTGTTTGCATAATGGAACACAGCAAAGTACCTAAAGTCCTAATAACCACTTCTGTTTGTCCATCAGTTTGCGGATGACAAGTCGTAGAAAACAATAATTTCGTTCCTAGCTTTCCCCACAAAGTGCTCTAAAAATGGCTTAAGAACTTCACATCTTGATCTGAAAGAATGCTCTTCTGCACATCTGCATAGGTTTGAGTATGTTTAACATTAGGAAAGAAAGAATTAAGTCTTAGAATGAAATGGGTGAAAAAGCCCCTAAAAACGGATGAAAAAGTGAGGTTTTTCTTAAAATTTGATATCCAAACGATATTAGAATTCGATGAAATTTTACGGGTGACCACATTGGGAGATAACAAGAGTGTGGAAGAAAGAATTGGAGCAAAAGCATGCACAGTTAGGGCTATGCATTCAATTCGGGTTTAAGAGGTCTAAAATAGTCATTTTGGGTTCCAAGCTTCAATTTATGATGGGAAGCATATGGGAAGGTCCCTTGGGGCATATATGAAGGATTTATGCAAAGAAATTAGGAATTTGGAGCATGGATCAAAGAGAAATTGAAAGGAGAAGCTATTAGTGTAGAGAGAATGTTATAAAGCTAGTATAGTTAAGTGCATCTTTGCTCTTTGTCTATTGAGCACATTCTAAGTGTGCTTATCATGTGTAGGTGAAGGCGAGGCTAGCGGAGCTGGAGAGCACCATTGAAGCTATTAAGGGAAGTTTGAAAGCAAGGTGAGTGCAAAATGGTTTTAGCAAGAATGTGTGTGTTTTGACATGTTTAAGTATTTTCTAGTATGATTGTGATTTTATGATTTTAAACGGATGATTTCATGAATACTATGTTTTGTATGAAAGTTATCTTTTATATTCTTATAAGTGTGAAAACTACTTTGAAATGGAATTCGAAGTTTTAGGTATTGTTCGATAAACAATTGATGCAAAAATGATATATGTATAAATATGTTTTCAAAGGCCAATTGTTTGCCCACCTTTGTAAGTTATATAGACCCAGCCGGTATATCCCACACATGTATGGCAATGTATGGGGGGTTATTGCATCCCTCACATTGCGGGTATCAGAGCAAGTTTCAGGAAGAGGACCAAGTAAATTCGGCCCACGTGATCAGGGGTTCTCACAGTGTGAAGGGTGGCTGGCGAAGCATTGGCTTTTACCCTGACACATCTGATGCAGGTTGGTCTCCTGTGTCGGCTGCGCAGGCTGAGAGGCTGCGTGTAAGACTTGCGTCTGAGGTACCCTGGATGCCAGAAGGCAAAGCCATGCAGACCGTCCAGTTGGTATCAGAGCCGAAGTATCGTTTTTATGTGTGTGGGATGTTGTCCTACTCTACGCTTTGCGATGCACAATTCCGCGCGTAGTTGTTGGGATGTCTTTGTAAGTGTCACGGATGGTGTTTATGGCCAAATCATCTCGTGACTCCACGTTCTCGTGGTTGTAAGTTTAAGGGGTAAAATTGGTGCATTTAAAAATGCAAATGTAAGTTCGAAAGTAAACTATTTTATAAGATTATCATTATGGTTCGAAAGGAAGCCTTACAATTGAATTCAGTTGAATGATATTATTGCTTATTAAGTTTATGAAAAGTTTTATGTATCCCTTATGTTGGGATTTGTATGATTTTCTTATTTTAAGCATGAACTTTTATGAAATTTTAAGTTATATGATTATGAAATGCAAACCTATTTTTAATGTTTTAATGAGGTATTTTACAATGGAATATGATATTACTTTATAACTTACGCGGACTCACTGAGCTTCATTAAGCTCACTTTTTCCTATTTTATGTCAAAAACCTCCTCAGGTGTTAGCGCGGGTGACGCGGCATAAGATATCCTTCGTTGAAATAGGTGGGCGTCGGCTCGACGAATGCTTCACTTGTATAATCATTTTGCATGCATATGAAAGTTGAAAAACCACCTTTTTGATGTATTTTATAAGATGTTTTGAATGGCTTTTAAAATGAGATTTGTTACTCATATGTCTATTAAAGTGTTTAAGGTTTTGTAAATGTCAGTTAAGTTATGAAACATGTTTGTTTTCCTATGTAAATTGTTTACATGAAATTGGCTTTTATCTTGTGATTTGTGGTTTACGGTTTCTCAACTATTTTGTGTGAAATTGGAAAATTAACCTTTTAGAGAAGTTGTGAAAGAAGTTGGGTTGGATATTGAAAATAGTCGGAGTGTTTTAATCTTATAGGTATTTGGAACCTTAAAAATACAAACGTTATATTGCCGAATTTTCATTTGAAAAAAAAAAAAAAAAAAAAAACCCCAACCCAATCTTGTTTATAAGTAAGGAAATAATTTAAGGGTTCGCTCCACGGATTCCTTTTAGGCCAATTGAAAGGGTTTAGGAGGATTCCGTCGGGGTGCCAGGCAGGGCCCTCCGGATACGAGTGCGGTATGGTTCGGATTGGGTCCTGTCAACATGATATCAAAGCTCATGGTTTTGTAAATGTTTTAACGTTTATTTTAGTATGAAATTTTTTAAAAAGGTTGCTTTTGTGCATTATTGTTTTTAACTCATGTATCCCATACTCATGTTTGATTAAATATTTCAGAAGCATGCAACGTCGAGGTCGCCCTAGGACGAGGAGGGCAGCCGTAGAGGCACCTGCGCCCGAGGAGGAGCATGTTGATGAGTCCGTTAACGTGCCCGCTAGCCCTACCCATACAGAACCTTCTCGGCCAGCCGAACCAGCTGGTCCTCAGGTTGATTATGAGCGGATGGCCCAAGCATTTGCACCGGCACTTCCCCAGCCCCGTAAGGCAGTGGGATCGATTGAGCGTGCTAGGAAATTGGGTGCTAGGTCTTATGATGGAACAGGTGATTCGGAGTGTGCCTTTTCATGGATAGAAGCAAATAAAGAGATCTTCCAGAGGATGGGTTGCATGGAAGATCAGATGGTGACTTATTCAGCTTTCCTCCTCAAGGATCGAGCTAAGGATTGGTGGAAGGCACTGCAGAGGAGGCATCCAGCAGGAGTCACCTGGGCTTTATTCAAGCAGGAATTTCTTGAAAAGTTCTATCCTAAGAGCTACAGGGATGCCCAGATTGATGGGTTCTTCAAATTGGAACAGGGCAGTCAATCAGTAGCTGAGTATGAAAAGAGGTTCTCAAAGTTGGCCAGATTAGTGCCATTCATCAATGAGAATGAGGAACAGAAGATGAGTAGGTTTATGGCAGGCCTTAATCCCAGAATCAGGGCCTATGTAGCATCATCTGGTCATACTCATTATGGGGCATTGATAGAGGCAATCACCAGAGTTGAGAGAAGTATGGATGCCATCCCCAAACCCAGGAAGTTCACACCAAAACGCAGTTGGTCAGGTGGATCTCAGGGAGGAGCTAGTAAGACAGTGAAGACTGAACAGAGGTCCGGAGGGTCATCCAGCCATAGATCCAGTTAGGGAGCCCAGTCCAGCTAGAATTTCGTGAGACAGCCAGGGCCCCGAAGCATCAGGGAAGATCGGAAGAGCTGGCCAATCTGCAAGAAGTGTGGGAGGACACATCCGGGTGAATGTGTAAGGGGTAGGAACGTGTGTTTTAGATGTGGTCAAGAGGGCCACTTTGTTAAGGATTGTCCAGGCCTAGCTTCATCAAATAAACTAGAGGCCGGGACTACTACCCCAGGGCAGTCGAGTGGGGGTTGTGGACTCGAGAGGAGAGGCCCCCAGACCAAAGGATCAGGTGGTGCAGATCAGCAGAGTGGTGCACCTAGTAGGGGTTTACCTCCCAGGGGACAGCCTGGTAGACCCCATAGTTCGGCTAGAGTGTATACAGTCACTCAGCAAGAGGCAGATGCTGCTCCTGATGTTGTTACAAGGTATTGTTTCCCTGTTTGATACTGATGCTCGTGTGTTGGTTGATTCAGGGGCGACGCATTCCTTTATTTCTGCCAAGTTTGTTGCCAAAGTTAAAATGGAAGATGAGCCTTCAGAATACAGTATGGTGGTGTCCCTTCCTACTGGAGATACACTCCTATCACATAAGGTTTATAAGGATAGTAAGGTTGTGATAGCTGGTCACGAGTTGCAGGCGAATTTGATCCTGTTAGGAATGGATTGGCTATCGAAACATCATGCTACAGTAGATTGTTTCAAGAAAGAGGTTAGGTTCAACAAACCAAGGGAATCCGATATAGTCTTTCATGGTGTAAGGAAGATGTTCCCTACCAGTATGATAAGTGCAGTAAAGGCTAGTAAGATGCTTAAGAAGGAATGCCAAGGATACTTGGCTTATGCATAGGACCAGAGTGTGATGGGGTGAAGTTAGAAGAGGTCCCAGTGGTTAGGGAGTTCCCAGATGTGTTTCCAGATGACCTCCCAGGGCTACCACCGGATAGGGAGATAGAGTTTGAAATAGAGTTGGCTCCGGGTACAACACCTATCTCCATGGCTCCATACCATATGGCCCTAGCAGAGCTGAAGGAATTGAAGGCTCAAATGGAGGAACTTACAGATAAGAGGTTTATTAAACCAAGCATGTCACCTTGGGGAGTCCCTGTATTATTTGTAAAGAAGAAAGATGGAAGCCTTAGGTTATGTATTGACTATAGGTAGTTGAACAGGGTGACCATAAGGAACCAATACTCGCTTCCAAGGATAGACGACTTGTTTGATCAACTTCAAGGAGCCAGGGTATTCTCTAAGATTGACTTAAGGTCTGGGTATTACCAGTTGAAGATCCGTAAGGAAGATGTCTCTAAGATGGCTTTTTGAACGCGCTATGGACATTATGAGTTTTTGGTGATGCCGTTCAGATTGACGAATGCTCCAGCGGCCTTTATGGATCTTATGAACAGGGTTTTCAAGCTCTATTTGGATAGATTTGTCATAGTGTTTATTGATGACATATTGATATACTCAGGTAGCCGAGAGGAGCACACTGAGCACTTGAGGATTGTGTTGCAGACTTTGAGGGAACATCGGCTTTATGCTAAGTTCAGTAAGTGCCAGTTTTGGTTGGCTAGTGTGGCATTTCTGGGTCACGTAGTTTCGATGGAAGGAATTTCTGTAAACCCTCAGAAGATAGAGGCCATAGTGAATTAGCAGCCGCCCACGAACGTGACGGAAGTCAGGAGCTTTCTAGGATTAGCTGGATACTATAGGAAGTTCGTGGAGGGATTTTCAAAGATAGCAGTTCCCTTAACTAGGTTGACTCGAAAGGAAGAGAAGTTCGTGTGGACTAATGAGTGCCAGCGCAGTTTTAAGGAATTAAAGAAGAGATTGACCTCGGCACCAGTGCTTACGCTACCATTAGGGATAGAGGGGTTTGCTGTGTATTGTGACGCCTCTAGATTGGGTCTAGGTTGTGTAATGATGCACCATGATAAGGTGATAGCCTATGCATCTAGGCAGTTGAAGAAACATGAGCAAAATTATCCAACACACGACCTGGAACTTGCAGCAGTAGTATTTGCTTTGAGGATATAGAGGCATTACCTGTACGGAGTCCCTTGTAGGATCTTCACTGATCATAAGAGCCTACAGTACCTGTTTATGCAAAAAAGAGCTGAATATGAGGCAAAGAAGATGGATTGAACTCATCAAGGACTATGATTGTACGATTGAGTATCATCCAAGCAAGGGTAATGTGGTGGCGGATGCACTAAGTTGGAAACCCTCTAGTTTAGTAGCTCAGTTGAAAGTAGAACACTTACCATTATTGGTGGAGTTGAGATCTATGGGGGTTAAGTTGGAAATGATGGATTCTGGAGCATTGGTAGCTGCATTTAATGTCCGTCCTGTGTTGGTGGATCGAGTTTGGGACCTCCAGAATAGGGATCCTCATTTGGTGAAGATAAGGAATGAAGTGGAAGCTGGAAAGCAGAGTAACTTTTCACTGAAGGATGATGGGACGTTGATGATGGGGCAACGGTTATGTGTGCCAAATGTAGAGGAATTGAAGAAAGACATCTTGGAGGAAGCTCATTCTTCAGCTTATGCCATGCACCTAGGGAGCACTAAGATGTATCGGACTCTAAAGGATCATTACTGGTGGAAAGGAATGAAGAAAGAGATAGCAGAGTTCATCTCCAGATGCCTAACCTGCCAGCAGATTAAGGCTGAACATCAGAAACCAGCAGGTTTGTTGCAACCTTTACCCATCCCGGAGTGGAAGTGGGAAAGAATTACTATGGACTTCGTAATAGGACTACCACAGGAGTCGGAGCGGATATGATGCTATATGGGTGATCATTGATAGGTTAACAAAGTTTGCTCATTTCTTGGCAATCAGAAGCAATTACTCCCTGGATAAGTTAGCACAGTTGTACATAGATGAGATTGTACGATTGCATGGTGTTCCAGTGTCTATCGTGTTAGATAGAGATCCAAGGTTCACCTCCAAATTTTGGTCGAGCTTTCAGAAGGCATTGGGCACTAAGTTGAATTTCAGTACGACTTTTAACCCTCAAACAGATGGACAATTTGAAAGAACTATCCAAACCCTAGAAGATATGTTAAGGGCATACGTAATGGAGTTCAAAGGGAGTTGGGACACCCACCTGCCTCTGATAGAATTTGCATACAACAATAGCTACCAGTCTAGCATTGATATGGCACCGTATGAGGCTTTATATGGTAGGAATGTAGAACCCCAGTACGTTGGGATGAGGTGGGTGAAAGGAAGTTAATTGGCCTTGAAATTGTTCAAGCCACAACTGAAAAGATCCAAGTCATACGGGAAAGATTGAAGATAGCAAGGGATCGACAGAAAAGTTATGCAGATAATCGTAGAAGGGACTTGGAATTTCAAATGGGTGATAGAGTCTTCTTGCGCGTATCCCCATGGAAAAGTGTGTTAAGGTTTGGGAAACGGGGGAAGCTATCTCCTAGGTACATTGGGCCGTATGAGATAATAGGAAGAGTTGGAGAGGTGGCATATCGCTAGTAGTTGCCATCAGAGTTAGCTAGGATACATGATGTTTTTCATGTTTCCATGCTTCGCAAGTATGTGGCGGATCCTTCACACATTTTAAGAGACCAACCGGTGCAACTAAAGGAGAATCTAACGTACGATGAGGAATCGGTAGAGATATTAGACCGTAGAGAGCAAGTGTTGCGCCACAAGGTGATTCCGCTAGTGAAGGTGTTGTGGAGGAACCATGGATCCGAGAAAGCTACGTGGGAACATGAGGAGCAAATGAAAGCTCAGTACCCCTACCTATTCGAAATAGGTATGTAAGTTTAAATTTCGAGGACGAAATTTATATAAGGAGGGGTGAAATTGTAAGCCCTCAATGTTTATTTATGGTATCCCTAGTATTATTACTAAGAGATATTTTAAAAGAAAAAAAAAAAAAAAAAAGAGCTCCATTCTTAGACCCTCAAAACATTCCTAAATGGTGAAGATTGATGCAATTATAGGTTGGAGAGTTAGGGCATGAAGAATGGGTTAGAATATTCAAAAATGTCTTTTTTCAGCATTGGCGCTCACCTGGCCGCTCAGTAGGGAGGAAGCGCGCAAGGGAGCGCACTTGGGACAGTGTGTGGCGCTCCCTTGGGCGCCTAGAGGCTGCTGAGCGCGCAGGTAGGCGCGTTGGCACGCGCGCTGGGTGGCGCGGAGGCGCGCAGGTCGCCGACAGCACTGACCTTTGGTGATTAAATCAGTCATAACTTTCTCTACGGACCTTCGATTCACGAACCTTCTATTGCTATGGAAACTAGACATCCGTAGCTTCATTTTGATAGGTCATAGCTCACGTAACTCAAACAAATGACTCGACACGCGCTGTCACAAGTCAACCCATCGTTTATGCCTGACCATTCTTAATTATGTAGAGACCAAGAAGAAATTATCTAAGGGGCAAGATGGTCATTATGGGATTTTCATAAGTATAAATACAACACTTGATCAATTTTTGAAGAGAGTTCACGCCACTCACAAAGCAAACACAAAGAAATCAAAGGAAAGAAGAGAGAGAACGTGAGAAAGGTGTGGGTTGGTTAGGTCAAGGCTAGGAATTGATGATCAAGCTAGTTTCAATCACTTTTTGGCATCTCAATCCATCAAGCAAGCTTGTATAAGCCAGGAAATCAAACTTGAAGCAAGATCAAAGCTAAATAAGGTTAGTTCACTTACTTTTGAGCTTGTTGTGGTGATGTTGATGTTGGTTATTTTGATGGTGTTTTAGTGGGTTTTGATGGGAAGTTTTTACCTATGTTAGGAGATGATTTATTTGAGCCTTGAAAGGCTTGTGTAGATGGCATGAAAATTTACTAAAATTGATGAGCTAGGGTTGGCATGAGATAGGTTTGAGTTGGTTTTGGTTTGGAAACTAAATGAAATGAATGTAGACAAGGTGTTTGATAAATTGTCTAAAAGAATCCACATCAAAAACTTGAAAGAAATGGATTTAAACTAAGTTAGTGCTTGTAAGGTTTTATGGAGAGGTATGAGAATCCAATGAAATTGAGGTGTTTTAACTATGATTCCATGTTGTTTAGATGACCTATAATCCTATGAAAATGTTAGAATTGCATTGGAAGCAATTCCATGGTAATGCATTGTAAAGCACCAAGGAAAGACATATTGAGTTGTCATCGAAAACCAATTCTTTTATATGTTGAAATGATTTGTATGGATAGGTTTGAGTATGTTTAACATTAGGAAAGAAAGAATTAAGTCTTAGAATGAAATGGGTGAAAAAGCCCCTAAAAACGGATGAAAAAGTGAGGTTTTTCTTGAATTTTGATATCCAAACGATATTAGAATTCGACGAACTTTTACGGGTGACCACATTGGGAGATACAAGAGTGTGGAAGAAAGAATTTGAGCAAAAGCATGCACAGTTAGGGTTGTGCATTCAATTCGGGTTTAAGAGGTCTAAAATAATCATTTTGGGTTCCAAGCTTCAATTTATGATGGGAAGCATATGGGAACGTCTCTTGGATTTTCTAGTATGGTTGTGATTTTATGATTTTAAACGGATGATTTCATGAATACTATGTTTTGTATGAAAGTTATCTTTTATATTCTTATAAGTGTGAAAACTACTTTGAAATGGAATTCGAAGTTTTAAGTATTGTTCAATGAACAATTGATGCAAAAATGATATATGTATAAATATGTTTTCAAAGGCCAATTGTTTGCCCACCCTTGTAAGTTATGTAGACCCGGCCGGTATGTCCCACACGTGTATGGCAATGTATGGGGGGTTATTGTATCCCTCACATTGCGGGTATTAGAGCAAGTTTCAGGAAGAGGACCAAGTAAATTCGACCCACGTGATCAGGGGTTCTCATAGTGTGAGGGGTGGCTAGCGAAGCATTGGCTTTTACCCTGACACGTCCGATGCAGGTTGGTCTCCTGTGTCGACTACGCAGGCCGAGAGGCTGCGTGTAAGAATTGCGTCTGAGGTACCCTGGATGCCAGAAGGCAAAGCCATGCAGACCGTCCAGTTGGTATCAGAGCCGAAGTATTGTTTTTATGTGTGTGGGATGTTGTCCTACTCTACGCTTTGTGATGCACAATTCCGCCCGTAGTTGTTGGGATGTCTTTGTAAGTGTTACGGATGGTGTTTATGGCCAAATCATCTCGTGACTCCACGTTCTCATGGTTGTAAGTTTAAGGGGTAACATTGGTGCATTTAAAAATGCAAATGTAAGTTCGAAAGTAAACTATTTTATATGATTATCATTATGGTTCGAAAGGAAGCCTTACAATTGAATTCAGTTGAATGATATTATTGCTTATTAAGTTTATGAAAAGTTTTATGTATCCCTTATGTTGGGATTTGTATGATTTTCTTATGTTAAGCATGAACTTTTATGAAATTTTAAGTTATATGATTATGAAATGCAAACTTATTTTTAATGTTTTAAGGAGCTATTTTATAATAGAATATGATATTACTTTATAACTTACGCGCACTCACTGAGCTTCATTGAGCTCACTTTTTCATATTTTATGTCAAAAACCTCCTTAGGTGTTAGCGCGGGTGACGCAGCATAAGATATCCTCCGTTGAAATAGGTGGGCGTCGACTCGACGAATGCTTCACTTGTATAATCATTTTGCATACATATGAAAGTTGAAAAGCCACCTTTTTGATGTATTTTATAAGATGTTTTGAATGGCTTTTAAAATGAGATTTGTTACTCATATGTATATTAAAGTGTTTACGGTTTTGTAAATGTCAGTTAAGTTATGAAACATGTTTGTTTTCCTATGTAAATTGTTTACACGAAATTAGCTTTTATCTTGTAATTTGTGGTTTACGGTTTCTTAACTATTTTGTGTGAAATTGGAAAATTAACCTTTGAGAGAAGTTGTGAAAGAAGTTGGGTTGGATATTGAAAATAGTCGGAGTGTTTTAACCTTACAGGTATTTGGAACCTTAAAAATACAAATGTTATATTGCCGAATTTTCATTTGAAAAAAAAAAAAAAAAAAAAAAATACCCAACCCAATCTTGTTTATAAGTACGGAAAGAATTTAAGGGTTCGCTCCACGGATTCCTTTTAGGCCAATCGAAAGGGTTTAGGAGGATTCCATCGGGGTGCCAGGCAAGGCCCTCCGGATACGAGTGCGGTATGGTTCGGATTGGGTTCTGTCACACTAGGTATGGGCAAAGGTTTATACAAACCATGAGGTAAAACTTTAGACTTAGACTTTTTATATGTTATGCACTTCTTACACATTCTCTCAACATGTCTCTTCATGTGTGGCCAAAAGAATGCTCATCTAACACATCCAAAGTTTTCCTAACACTAAAATGTCCCATTAAACCACCCCTATGTGTCTCTCTAACTAACAACTCTCTTATAGACCCTTGAGGAATGCACAATCTACCCTCCCTAAACAAATACCCTCGTGTCTATAAAATTTACCAAATGAACCCTTTTCACAAGCAACATACATAAAAGCAAAATCAGGATCAGTCTTCCCTTAGAAAGAGGGTATCTTCATCTTAATGCTGCTAAGATCTTTATCTAGTCTATCGAGCCTATCATCCCATCTTCCTCTCTCATTCACATCCCCATAGTACCTATTATCTTCGTTACCTCTACAACCACCTCTACCAACTCTAATTGTGCCCCTATTAGGACTAGTGGAAATGTCATCTCCTTCCAACTCTTCCCCATGTGAATCAACCTCTAATTCATCATTGACACCACGTAATTTCAGAGTTCTCCTTTGTGGATCTCTTTGCAATTTGGCTATAGCAGTGTCTTGTCTATTCATTAAATCCCTAAATCCATAAATATCATGTTCATCCTCTCAAATTATTGTTGCATTGCCTTGAGCATGAATAATGTATCCGTATTTTCTCCTCCTTCGACTGTTGGGGTTTCTGCCCTAAAAGCTTGTAATATTGTAAACGGTTTTATAAATTTTAATAAAATATTCATTTCATTCAATTTATATATTTTGCAAAAATCGTATATATCATGAGAAACATCCTTGATTACTGATGTAATTTCAAACTAAGTATATAAGTGTTATATACAGGTGGATTTAGTTTGAGATAAGTAATTTAAAGAGTCCGTAGAAAACAAATGAAGCTGGGTACTTCATTTATGGTAAATCTACAGCTGCGGTCCCTTTCGTATTTGATACGATAGTCTTATCCAAGACTATTCATGTGGTGACATGGAAATGGAGGCACCTTATATAATAAAGATTATATAGGACTGGACCACGATAAATATAAGTCTCTAAATAATATCCGTTAACCTTAGAGATTTATATTTATCAACCAGATGATCATATATGAATTGATCTTAATTCTGAGTGTATTATGAACTCCTACTTGTTAAGTTATTTCCTTTGATTTACATGGGTGAGATCGGTGTAGATACCCGATCAATAACTTCGTACTTTAGGGATATGATTTAATAAGTAGTTGAGAACATTCTATACAATAGTGAAATCCACTCCTTCTTGCGAGAAGTAGAAAAGTAGTTCCCTTAAGGGTTGTTTCAGGTCTTGAACAATAAGAGCGCTCAACTTTCTGTTTATATGTAAACAGAAAGATAAATTCATAAGTTGTTATGAATATATTGTTCATTAGAGAATCAATGGTACTTAAGGATCAAGAAATAATTAGAGAGGTAAAACGGACATTTGACCTTGCTCTAATTATGAACTATTTGTGGAGGGTCAAATCATATGTAGTGATTAAATCAATGGACACTGAAAAATTTCAGATTGTATAAAAACATCTACAATTTTGAGAGTGCAATCTTAAGTTTTTAGTGGAGTAACTTTAAGATTAATAATAGTGAATTATTTAATTAAAGAGTTTAATTAATAATTCCAATATTATTGGAGCTCAAAACTGTAGGTCCATCGGGTCCCCTTGATAGCTCATTTTACTATAAGAAACGTGTATATAGAATATTGTAATTAGACCGTCCAATTACAGGTGTTACATAAGTAACAAAAATTTGTGTTCACTTAGTATTTGAATAATATTGATTATTCAAATTATTTAATTATTAATTATGAATTAATAATTATTTAATTAATTTTATAAGAGGTCTTGAATCCAATTCTTAGTGACTTTGGTATAAATTAATTATGAATTAATTTATTAAAAGTTACAAGTTCTATTTCAAAATATAATATGAATTAATTTTGAATTAATTATATTATATGGGGCAAAAGTTTAATTATAATAAGATTAGGGTCAATATTAATATTGATTAATTAAAACCCTAATTGTTTGCCTATAAAAAGAAAAAGTTTCTTTTCTACATCTAGGTTTTTGGTTGTTGTTTATGTTTTTGAGAAAAAACAAGAGAAAAGAAAAAGTTTTTTTTCAACAAATACAAAGAACAAGAATTTGTGTCTTTGTTCTTTGTATAACCAAAATCAAACACTCACCTCTTATAATCATTGATTTAATTTGATTTTTTTTAGAAAGAAATCAAAAAGTAAGTGAGCACAATTCTATATAATTGTGCCCACTCGTTTGTTTCTTGGTTTCGAGATATATCAAGGAAGGCAAGGTGGTGAGCAATCCACAGAGATCAATACAGAAGGTAAAAATATGATTTTTATTTCTTTATATTATTTTTATTTCATTGTTTTATAGATCTTAGACTCTTGAGTTTTCTAAAAACGTTTTTGAAACTCAATGTTCCGCAAAATCCTTAATTTTATGAAAAACAAATTGTTGATTTTTGTTTTTTCAAGCCAACAATTGGTATCAGAGCCAAGGTTTTCAATAAAACAATGAATTTTAAAATAATATGTTTGTATTGATTATGTATGTCAATGAGTAGGCACTATTATTTTGATTTGATTATTGATATGCATATTTTATATTCATGTTTGATGAATGGGATTGCATGGTATGATCGTTAATTGTATGGTTCTTTGGTTATATTATTCGATTAATATGTAAGCCATTTGTGGCAAATTTTTATTCGATTAATATGTAAGCTGTTTGTGGCAATTTTTTTTTCATTGTAATTCAATAGTTTTAGGCTTTATTTTTTTGAAAATGTAAAGCTAAAGATTGATGTCAACGGGGTTGATTTGCTGTGCCAGAATTATGATTCGAATCAGATTTTTTTTATGTTGAAAATGGAAGGTTTTATTTAATTGTATTTAAAACTACCATTTCAAACATAATTAATTGTATAAATGGAAATTTATTATGCAGCTGTTTTGAATGGTATAATTATGATTTGAAACGAAAAATTATTTTGAAAACGGCTGGTTTTATTTAATAGTATTTAAAACTACCGTTTAAAATATAATTACTTGAATTGGAATGGATTATTAATGCGGCTGTTTTGAACGGTCCAATAAGACATTTATTATGAATAAATGTATGCGCATTAGATGCGTTGCACATTAGATGTGCAAACAAATAAAGTTATAATAATAGTCCCTAAAATTATGTGTTCCATATTTTTGGGGTTTCCATTTCAATTGTAACACTATTAAAAATATCCATATGATTGGATAATTTTCTTGGATCCATAAATCAAGAAATGGGCTTTTCTAGTCTAATCTATTTGATAGAAGTTTTTGATAATTAAATTAGATTTAATTATAAGCCCATGAAGACCTTGAAGACCGTGAAGACTATGAAGACTACAAGTGAAGGCCAAGGAATGCCTTGGTTAATTTTTGTAATCTTAAAATTAGTTGTAGGTCGTTAAAACCAAAGAACCTGGTCATACACATGTTATTTATTTATTTATTTTTTATTTTCATGAGATGAATGGATAAATATATATAACATCTACATGCATTAAAAATATGTCATATAGAATCATGAAGTGCCTACTCACTACATTATAACATGACATGCATCATATTTATTATTTTTATTTTGCTATTAAAATTGTTTATTAGTATAAATAGAAAAATAATACATGGAATGCCTTTAAAATAATTTGAATTGATTTTAATAGAAAATCATAGGTTTCAAATTAGAAATTTGATTTCAATAAATTGGCATTCATAATGTGGATTAGATTTTAATTAGTTAAAATCGGATGATACCATATTAAATCTATTCTTCATAATTTTGATTATTTTGATTAGATTTATAAATTGAATTGGATTTTTAAATGTTAAAAAATCTGGTAATTCATTAGATTTATAAATTGAATTAGATTTTTAAGTATTAAAAATCCGGTAATTCATTAAATGGATATATTAAATTAGATTTTTAAATGTTAAAAATCTGATAATTTATTAAGTGTTAATAAGTTTCGAACTTTAATAACACACAAATTCCTAGTAATTTAGATTATCTTTTTAGCCGTTAATAATCTAAGATAATGACTAGAAAAATCTAATAGAAATCCCTAACCCTAAAATAGTGAGTGGGAGAGGGATATATGACAATATATCCCGCGGTCTCCATCATTAGTTCAACACCGTAAAACTTAAATGGCGCCTCGAGATGGCTTTGTTATCGTCCCCCTACGGATGGTGTCCATTTAGGTTGATCAAGGTTGACTTCCTAACGGATAGGAATTCTAGATGTATCTTGTGATTGACCTACCCTACGGCGGTAATTCTCGAATTAAGTCTATGGACTCCGAAATGATGGGTTACACTCATAAAGGAAATAATTAATTGTTAATTATTTTTCCTGACCGAAAAAACGGTAGTCAAATAATATATGAAAAAGAGTTTTCTGTTATATTATTTGATTGAGAATGTCTCAGTCTAACATACAAATATTTGACCTACCCTACGGCGGCACCTATTTGTGGCATGTTAGATTATTGTGGCATTATTATTAATTTTAGGGATTTTGATAATTTATTATTCGTGGATCATGCATCACGTTTAATTTTATGCCAAAATTACATGATATTAAATTTTGCAAATTGATATTAAATGAATTCCATTTTATTTATTTTCAGCAATGGTATCTCCGTTGATTTCTATTCTTGCTAATGATAAACTTAACGGGGAAAATTATGTCAAATGGAAAAGTAATATGAACGCAGTCCTGGTCTGTGAGGACCTCAAATTTGTCACGACTCAACCTTGTCCTCCTCAGCCAGCAGATAATGCTGGACGTGCTGTGCGCGAGGCCTATCAGAAATGGGTCACAGCTGATGAAAAGGCCCGCTGCTACTTGTTAGCAGGGATGTCCGAGGTGCTTGCTACCAAGCACGAGTCAATGACAACAGCAACTCAGATGCTAGAGTCATTGCAGGGCATGTTTGGGCAACCTTCTGAGCAACAACGGCACGAAGCTGTTTGTGCTGTGATGACTGCTAAGATGAAGGAGGGTACATCTGTTCGAGAGCATGTTTTGAAAATGATGACCCACTTTAACACAGCTGAAAGCCATGGAGGGGCAATAGACGAATGTAGCCAAGTGAGTATGATCTTGGAAACTCTTCCGAAGAGTTTCATGCAATTCAAGAGTAACTATGTTATGAACAAGTTGACTTACTCACTTACTCAATTACTTAATGAGCTTACTACTTATGAGTCAATGAATAAGGATAAGAGTAAGTCTGGTGAAGCAAATGTTGCTGAGTCTTCTTCTTCTGCTAAAAACAAGAGGAAGAGAAATACCAAAAAGGCTACACCTAAGCCCAAAACACAAGCTACCAAGAAGAAGAACAAAAAGAGCTCCAAGGCCACCAAGCCCAAAGGAAAATGTTTCCATTGTGGTGTCGATGGACATTGGAAGAGGAACTGCCCTAAGTACCTCAATGAGCTCAAAGAGAAGGAGATGAAAGGTAAATATGATTTACTAGTCATTGAATCTTGTTTAGTGGAGGATGATTCATCCACTTGGATAATTGATTCAGGAGCCACTAATCATGTTTGTTCTTCTTTGCAGTTGATTGACTCTTATAGGCAGCTTGGTGAGGGCGAGTTCAACATGCGAGTCGGGACTGGGGAAGTCGTTTCAGCAAAGGCAGTGGGAGAAGTTAGACTTCATTTCAATAATAATTATTTTATCATACTGAACAATGTTTATTATATTCCAGGTTTTAAAAGAAATTTGATTTCTGTATCCAAACTTTTGGAATTTAATTATTCTGTTTCTTTTTATAATAAATCAGTTATTATTTCTAGAAATGGTTTGAAAATTTGTTTAGGGATACAAGAAAGCAATTTATATATGTTAAGACCGTTAATGCATAACCCACTGTTTAATACTGAAATGTTTAAGGTTGAAAAACCGAAAACAAAACGACAAAAGATTTCTCAAAATGATGACACATATCTTTGGCATCTAAGACTTGGTCATATTAACCTTGACAGATTAGATAGACTGGTAAAGAGCGGACATTTAAGTGAGTTAAAGATCGACACTTTACCTGTTTGTGAATCATGTTTAGAAGGTAAAATGCCCAAAAGACCTTTTACTAGTAAAGGGGTTAGAGCTAAGGAACCACTAGAGCTTATACATTCGGACATCTGTGGTCCTATGAATGTTAAAGCTAGAGGCGGTTATGAATATTTCGTCACCTTTATTGATGATTATTCTAGATATGGGTATGTTTACCTGATGCAACGGAAGTCAGAAACTTTTGAAAAGTTCAAACAATTTCGAGCTGAAGTTGAAAATCAATTAGGTAAAACATTGAAAACTCTACGATCGGATCGTGGAGGTGAGTATCTCGATACAGAGTTCGAGGATTACTTACTTGAGCATGGGATTCTATCCCAACTGACTGCTCCTGGAACACCCCAGCAGAACGGTGTTGCAGAAAGGAGAAATCGAACCCTTTTGGACATGATGAGATCTATGTTTAGTTTCTCATCATTACATAGTTCATTCTGGGGATATGCATTGCAAACTGCAATGTATATTTTGAATGTTGTACCATCTAAGTCAGTTCCAAAGACACCCCTGGAGTTGTGGAATGGTCGCAAAGCTAGTTTACGACATTTTCGCATTTGGGGTTGTCCAGCACATGTGCTGAAGAACAAGACTGGGAAGCTGGAACCACGTTCAAAAGTTTGCCTATTTGTAGGTTATCCCAGAGAGACTAGGGGTGGACTCTTTTATAGTCCTGAAGAAAACAAAGTGTTTGTATCGACAAACGCTACATTTCTTGAAGAGAACTATATGAGAGAGTACAAACCTCGAAGTAAAGTTGTACTAGAGGAATTACTTCCTGGTTAGACCAGTACCCCGTCAACAATAGTTGTTGACAAAGACATAATTCAGACCACGTCTGAACGTCAGACAAATTCTCATCAGAATCATCTACCACCTCGTCGTAGTGGGAGGGTTATTAGACCACCAGTCCACTACAGAAAGATCGGAGAGGCACAGATTGCTATCTTTGATGAGAGTGTAGATGATCCATTGACATACCATGATGCAATAGAGGATTCTGATAAAGAAGAATGGCTTAAAGCAATGAATCTCGAGATGGAGTCTATGTTCTCCAACTCTGTCTGGGAACTTGTAGATCAACCAGATGGGATAAAACCCATAGGTTGCAAGTGGATCTACAAAAGGAAGAAAGGAGTGGATGGAAAGGTAGAAACCTTTAAAGCTAGACTAGTGGCAAAGGGTTATACTCAGAAAGAGGGAGTTGACTATGAGGAAACTTTCTCGCCAGTAGCTATGCTTAAGTCCATTTGAATTCTTCTCTCCATTGCTGCATGTCTTGATTATGAGATTTGGCAAATGGACGTCAAGACTGCATTTTTGAATGGTAATCTTGATGAAAGTATCTATATGGTACAACCAGAGGGATTTGTATCCCAAGGTCAAGAGCAAAAGGTTTGCAAGTTGCAAAGGTCCATTTATGGACTTAAACAAGCATCTCGATCTTGGAACATAAGATTTGATACTTCGATCAAGTCTTATGGTTTTGAGCAAAATATTGATGAGCCTTGTGTATACAAACGGATTATCAATAAGAAGTGGTTTTCCTTGTACTTTACGTTGACGATATTCTGCTCATTAGGAATGATATAGGAATATTATCAGACGTAAAAAACTGGCTCGCTAGCCAATTCCAAATGAAAGATTTGGGAGAGGCCAGTTATGTCTTTAGGATCCAAATAATACGGGATCGTAAGAACAAACTGTTGGCGCTGTCTCAGGCATCATATATCGATAAGATTCTTATGCGATTTTCGATGCAGAACTCTAAAAAAGGTCATTTACCTTCTCGTCATGGAGTTCATTTGTCTAAAGGAACAGTGTCCTAAGACACCTCAACAAATTGAGGATATGAGACGGATTCCCTATGCCTCTGCAGTAGGCAGTCTCATGTATGCTATGTTATGCACGAGACCGGATATATGTTATTTAGTGGGAATAGTTAGTCGTTATCAATCTAATCCAGGATTTGATCATTGGGTGGCTGTAAAGCATATTCTCAAGTATCTTCGGAAAACGAGAAACTATATGCTAGTATATTCTGGAGAGGATTTGATCCCATTAGGATATACAGATTCTGATTTTCAGTCGAACAAAGATTCTAGGAAATCTACGTCTGGATCAGTATTTACCCTTGGTAGTGGAGCTATTACATGGAGGAGTATTAAGCAATCATGCATTGCTGACTCCACTATGGAAGCCGAATATGTAGCAGTTGTGAAGCAGCTAAAGAAGCGGTATGGCTACGTAAATTTTTGGCTGATATGGAAGTTGTTCCAGACATGGATAAACCACTCACCCTTTATTGTGACAATAGTGGTGCAGTGGCCAATTCCAAAGAACCAAGAAGCCATAAACGAGGGAAGCATATAGAGAGAAAATACCATTTCATTAGGGAGATCGTACGAAGGGGAGATGTAAAAGTGATGAAGATTGCATCACAAGACAACCTTGCTGATCCGTTTACGAAGACCTTAACGGCTAAAGTATTTGAAGGTCATCTAGAGGGTCTAGGATTACGAGATATGTCCCATCTGCTCTAGGGCAAGTGGGAGATTGTTGAGGTTTCGGCCCTAAGAGCATGTAATATTGTAAACGGTTTTATAAATTTTAATAAAATATTCATTTCATTCAATTTATATATTTTGCAAAAATCGTATATATCATGAGAAACATCCTTGATTACTGATGTAATTTCAAACTAAGTATATAAGTGTTATATACAGGTGGATTTAGTTTGAGATAAGTAATTTAAAGAGTCCGTAGAAAACAAACGAAGCTGGGTACTTCATTTGTGGTAAATCTACAGCTGCGGTCCCTTTCGTATTTGATACGATAGTCTTATCCAAGACTATTCATGTGGTGACATGGAAATGGAGGCACCTTATATAATAAAGATTATATAGGACTGGACCACGATAAATTAAGTCTCTAAATAATATCCGTTAACCTTAGAGATTTATATTTATCAACCAGATGATCATATATGAATTTATCTTAATTCTGAGTGTATTATGAACTCCTACTTGTTAAGTTATTTCCTTTGATTTACATGGTGAGATCGGTGTAGATACCCGATCAATAACTTCGTACTTTAGGGATATGATTTAATAAGTAGCTGGGAACATTCTATACAATAGTGAAATCCACTCCTTCTTGCGAGAAGTAGAAAAGTAGTTCCCTTAAGGGTTGTTTCAGGTCTTGAACAATAAGAAGCGCTCAACTTTCTGTTTATATGTAAACAGAAAGATAAATTCATAAGTTGTTATGAATATATTGTTCATTAGAGAATCAATGGTACTTAAGGATCAAGAAATAATTAGAGAGGTAAAACGGACATTTGACCTTGCTCTAATTATGAACTATTTGTGGAGGGTCAAATCATATGTAGTGATTAAATCAATGGACACTGAAAAATTTCAGATTGTATAAAAACATCTACAATTTTGAGAGTGCAATCTTAAGTTTTTAGTGGAGTAACTTTAAGATTAATAATAGTGAATTATTTAATTAAAGAGTTTAATTAATAATTCCAATATTATTGGAGCTCAAAACTGTAGGTCCATCGGGTCCCCTTGATAGCTCATTTTACTATAAGAAACGCGTATATAGAATATTGTAATTAGACCGTCCAATTACAGGTGTTACATAAGTAACAAAAATTTGTGTTCACTTAGTATTTGAATAATATTGATTATTCAAATTATTTAATTATTAATTATGAATTAATAATTATTTAATTAATTTTATAAGAGGTCTTGAATCCAATTCTTAGTGACTTTGGTATAAATTAATTATGAATTAATTTATTAAAAGTTACAAGTTCTATTTCAAAATATAATATGAATTAATTTTGAATTAATTATATTATATGGGGCAAAAGTTTAATTATAATAAGATTAGGGTCAATATTAATATTGATTAATTAAAACCCTAATTGTTTGCCTATAAAAAGAAAAAGTTTCTTTTCTACATCTAGGTTTTTGGTTGTTGTTTATGTTTTTGAGAAAAAACAAGAGAAAAGAAAAAGTTTTTTTTCAACAAATACAAAGAACAAGAATTTGTGTCTTTGTTCTTTGTATAACCAAAATCAAACACTCACCTCTTATAATCATTGATTTAATTTGATTTTTTTTAGAAAGAAATCAAAAAGTAAGTGAGCACAATTCTATATAATTGTGCCCACTCGCTTGTTTCTTGGTTTCGAGATATATCAAGGAAGACAAGGTGGTGAGCAATCCACAGAGATCAATACAGAAGGTAAAAATATGATTTTTATTTCTTTATATTATTTTTATTTCATTGTTTTATAGATCTTAGATTCTTGAGTTTTCTAAAAACGTTTTTGAAACTCAATGTTCCGCAAAATCCTTAATTTTATGAAAAACAAATTGTTGATTTTTGTTTTTTCAAGCCAACATCGACTTCTTTACCTTTGTCTAAAAATGCTTTTGTATTGGATTTTAGCACCATAGTTGTACCACTAACTGAGGTTGTAAAAAAAAGTGTGTGTTTTAAATAGGAAAGTGAACAACAACATGCTTTTGATTTGATTAAGGATAAATTGTGTTCTGCACCATTACTTGCATTACCTGATTTCTCTAAGACATTTGAGATTGAGTGTGATGTATCGGGAATAGGTATAGGGGCTGTTCTTATGCAAGATAGGCGTCCTATAGCTTATTTTAGTGAAAAATTGAGCGGAGCATCTTTGAATTATCCTACTTATGATAGAGAGTTGTATGCTTTAGTTAGGGCCTTAAAAAATTGGCAACATTATTTGTGGCCTCAAGAGTTTGTAATCCATATGACCATGCGTCCTTGAAACATTTGAAAGGACAAGGTAAGTTGAGTCGGAGGCATGCTAAATGGTTAGATTTCATAGAAACATTTCCTTATGTGATCTAGTGTAAACAGGGAAAGGAAAATGTTGTAGCCGATGCATTATCTCATAGGTATACTTTGATTTCTACTTTGAATGCAAGATTGTTAGGGTTTGAGCATATTAAAGAATTGTATGTGAATGATCCTAATTTTGCTTCTATGTATGTTGCTTGTGAGAAGGGTTCATTTGGTAAATTTTGTAGACATGAGGGGTATTTGTTTAGGGAGAGTAGATTGTGCATTCCTCAAGGGTCTATAAAAGAGTTGCTAGTTAGAGAGGTGCATGAGGGTGGTTTAATGGGACATTTTAGTGTTAGAAAAACTTTTTTAATTGTACAAAGATGCTTATTTTTCTAACTTTGACCTTAATGTGTCTTTGCCTAGTGTTGTTATAACTCTTTTGTAGGATTTCAAGGATGTATTTCGTGAGGAGATACCGGATGGATTGCTACAAAAGAGAGGAATAGAACATCAAATTGACTTCATACCCGAGGCTACAATTCCAAATCGACCTACATATAGAAGTAATCCCGAGGAGACAAAAGAGTTTCAAAGGCAGGTTGCATAGTTAATAAAGAAGGGGTATGTGAGGGAGAACATGAATACATGTGTCGTAGTAGTATTACTTGTGCCTAAGAAGGATGGGACTTGGCGTATGTGCATCGATTGCAGAGCTGTCAACAAAATTACAGTTAAGTATCGACAGCCCATACCTAGATTAGATGACATGTTGGATGAGTTGCATGGATCTTGTGTGCTTTTTAGGATTGATCTTAAAAGTGGATATCATGAAATTAGAATGAAAGAAAAAGATAAATGGAAAACTGCATTTAAAATGAAACATGGTATGTATGAGTGGTTAGTCATGCCTTTTGGTTTAACTAATGCTCCTAGTACTTTCATGAGATTAATGAATCATGTTTTGCGTTTTTTCATTAGAAAATTTGTTATGGTCTACTTTGATGATATATTAGTGTACAGCAACAGCATAAATGAACATGTTAGGTGAAAGAATTCATACAGTATATAAATTCTATAAAACAGTAAAACGGAAACTAAAAACATACCCGATTTTATGCAGCAGGAATTGTCTTGGATCCTAGATTGTTCAACTAGTCGGATTCCAATCACAAAGGTGGAAAAGTATCTCAAATTACTAATGTAATTTGTCTTGCCATTTATTTTCTCTTTTTCTCTCATATGTTTTATGATGTTTGTGTATAGTTTCTAGAATTGATTTCCCATCATTCTTAAAACAAAATGAAATACATCAAATATTTATAGGGGTGGCAGTTATTTTCTGATAACCGCTAGTAACCGCCAAACGGTTATTCGATCTTATCCAATTCAAATGGATGTGGATCGGGTCATGAGTTAGGGTCATCTTGGGTGGACCCGACCCAACAACCTAATAATCCAATATCTTCCACTCACATAAGATGAGCCAAATAGAATTTACAGAGAAAACACTAATGACCCCTTTATGATAAGGAGTACATGCATTCATACAGACAAATACATCTTGTGACCTATAAACAATAATAGATGCAATGTGGCTTGTCTTTCAAATCTCAATTATACTGTTATACAAGAGATTGTAAATTTGTTCATTATTATGTCCTAGATTTAATACAATTTTAATTGCTCGAGCATATTTAATCCCTTAACATGCTCGATCCTCCAATATTCCATATAATCACAATTACAATTCCAAATTGCAAATTGTCGCAACAAGTAACTATAGGAACAAAATAAAATTCATTAAATCTTCCTGTCTCACTTCGTCTCTCGGTCAACAAAAACGATTAACATCATAGTAATGTCCCATAGGCTGTATTATCATAACCATAGAAGACACACTAATAATACAAACATCACCTCATTACTTTGAGACAAAGTGAACAGTCGTTGAGGACATAGGTAGAAGTTTTATACAAACTTTAATAGAACCTACACAATGAGGAATTAAGGATAAATTCACTCATTTTCCATGTCGGTCACAATAAGCATATGTGGTATGAAACACATGTTACAGTGAATCTTATCCTTTAATAAGGATGTGTGTGTCTTTTATATTAAAATTATTCACTGTACAGATCTTAGTTCAGACGCTTTACTAGTGTCTAACCTGAGTTCCAAAGCTCACCCTTTCGGCATCTATTATCGAGAAACCCATATCTGGCTTAATCAGGTTCTCATAATGGTGGGATACATCATGAGTGGTTTAATAATTCATTTTAGGTAAAACCTCATCTTGACAACAATCAATGCAACATTTCATATATTTCAAGCCCTTAAGAGAATAATCTCATCTTTATCCTCTAAAAAAAAATGTGTCTCATCTTGGCATGCTTCCTAAAAACCAAAGCGACTGTACATGTAAGAATACCAGCCTCAAAACCTGATGACATACTATTATATGCAATCTATATGAAATGAATATGTGTTAGTTTTATATAACCAAAATGACGTATCTAATTATAAAACAAATATAGATTAACGTAACAATTACAACATCAAAATCTATGCAAATTCAAAGATCTAGCATGTGACATAAACACATTTCTTGTTATAACTTTTGTGAATGGATCCAATATCATCTCATATGTAGATGCATACTAAATTGTTATATTCTTTTTGTCATTATATCTCTGATGAAATTGTACTTAGTCTCTATGTGCTTCGATTTATTGCGACATTTCGTATCTTTAGTATAAACAATTGCTGTCTAACTATCACAGTATACAGTAACTGACCTTTTCACATTAATTTCGAATTCAGATTCTTCAAGAATCTCTTGAGCTAGACTGTTTCCTAGACTACAGCTGAACATGCTATGAATACAGTTTCCATGGTAGACAGCGTAATGCATGATAGCTTCTTGTTACTCCAAGAGATAACACCTTAGCTTAGCAAAAAATGCATAACCTAATGTAGATTTTCGCTTATCCAAATCACTTTCCACATCAGCATCTATTTATCCAACTGGACATATGTTGCCATCTTGGTAACATAAGGGAATAATTAGCAATCCCTTTCTAAAATTCTTTTCATAGTAATCCAATATTTCTGTCCAGGATTAGATTGATATCTACTAATCAGTCTAACTGCATAGCAAATATCAGGTCTTGTACATATCGTAGTATACATAAGACTTCTGATAGTACTAGAATAAGGATTCCTTGCATTCTTTCACGCTTTTTATAGAGCCTTGGGGCATATTTCATAACAAAGAGTTTGACCCTTCGAGATGGGAGTATCCAAAAGCTTACAATTAACCATACAGAATTGTTCGAGAATCTTTTGATGTATGGCTTTTGTGACAAAGCTAGAATTCTCCTTAAACGATCTCTATTGATTTTTAACTCCTAAAATATAGGTAACCTCTCTCATATCTTTTATCTCGAAAGTTGAGGATAACCATCACTTTATGGTTACCTTAAACTCATTGTCATTTTCGACCAATAGAATATTGTCCACGTGTAAATATGGTATTATTAACTTATCTTTTACCAGCTTAACATAAATACAATGGTCCTCTTTGGTTATTTGAAATCCAAAGGACATTCTCATGGAAATTGAGGTACCATTTTTTGGAGAATTGTTTTAAGCCATAGATCGAATCTCATGAGCTTACATACATCAGCTCTTGGCCTTTTTTGAAACAAAATTCATTGGTTGTTCCATGTAAATTTCTTTCTCTAGTTCTCCATTGAGAAATGTTATCTTTACATCCATTTGATGCTATTTTAGGCTCATGTGTGTGACGATAGCTAATATAAGACGGATGGAAGCAAACCTTACCATAAGAGAAAAGGTTTCCTCATAGTCTGTACTCTTCTTCTGAGTATATCTTTTTGCTACTAACCTCGCCTTGTATCTCTCTATTAAGTCATTTTCCTTGCACTTGAGGCGGAGAATCCATTTGTTTCTAATGGATTTCAAATCAAATGATGATTTAACCAAGTCCTAGACATGATTATACTCTATTGACTCAATTTCTTATTGTATAGCTTTAATCCAAAAATCTCTAGCAGTTGAATTGGAAACCTTATTCATATTATTTGGCTCATCACAATTATGTGAAGCATAAAAGTTTCCCTTCAATCTCAAATTGATGATGAGGAATAGCCTTGTGGTTATTTCTACGAGTTGATTTATTTGAGAGCACTAACTTGTTAGTCCCTTCGCTCCCACTAGGAATAAATGAATAAGTTATTCCAATAGCTTTGTCACTCCCACTAGGGATAAAGTATTCAAACAACTCTCTATCTTCCTCTAGTTGAGTGTTCGGATTTGGAACATCGTTCGAATCGTTCAACTCGTATAATTAAAATTCCTTTTCAACTTCATCTCTGCTAGGAACTTCATTCTCTAACAAATTCATATCTAGTTACTTTAATTCAGAAACGCTTCCATTTGAGTTTTCTCCTATAAGTACATATCCTTTTGAGTGCACAGAGTATTTTATAAAGATACACTTCTTTCCTCTAGCACCCAACTTTCCATATTTATCGAAAAGAAAAATTATGTACATATCCTGCGCACCCTTAAGGTCGCATATAAGTAACTTCAGGTTCCTACCTGTCTATAATTCATAGGGTATGGAAGTTATTGATTTGGTAGGAACTTTATTCAGAATGTAAGCAGCTGTTAATAACGTATCTCCCCAGTAAGATACTAGGAGGTTTTGCTTGTATCATCATAGATCTTACAATCTCTAGTAATGTTCTATTCTTCCTTTCTACTACATCATTTTGTTGCAGAATTCTAAGAATGGTCAACTGTTTATCAATATCTTTCTCATGACATAATATCTCAAATTATTCAGAAAGATATCTTATCCTCGGTCAGTTCGCAAGACCTTAACAGTTCTATCTAACTGATTCTCCACCGAGTTTAGATACATTCTAAAGCAACCTAATACTTCAGATTTATGGGAGATTAGATAGATATGACTAAAACATGTGTAATCATCTATGATTGTCATAATTTCTAGCTCTCACATTTATTGGTCCACAGATATCGAAATGAATTAATTATAATTGATTCTTAACCTCAATTCCTTTTTCAAATGGTTTTCTAGCTGTTTTTCTCCTAGACAACTTTCATATAAAGGCAAATCTATCTTATTGAGGGAATCTTAAATCCCTCTTAGGCAATCTATTCATTCAATTTTGGCCGATATGCCTTAATCTAGCATGTCAAGTATAAACATCAATATTGGCAATATCAATGAAAGTAATTAATGAAAGACAACTATCACATTAATAGTACTGTCAAATTCGGTATTTAATACGATAAAACCATCCATCAGATATCTAGTACCTAATCACACTAAATTTACATAAATCCTTAAACAGTTGCTATGAAAAGTTAAACTATATCCTAAACCTAGAAGGACAATTACAGAGACAAGATTCAGTCGAATCTTCAGAGCATACAGGATATCATAGAGATAAAACACTTAGCCACCTTATGGAATCACTTTGCAGGTGCCATACCTTTTAACTTGTTCCCCATATAGATCCATTTTGTTCCTCGGCTAATTCGATGGTACTCTACAAATGCTCCTCTATCTTTAGCTATGTGGTTTGTTGCTCTTGAGTCTTTTTCTTCTGCTCAGTGCATTCACGAGTCAAATGACTCATCTTGCCATAGTTGAAAAGTACTTTAACTAACTCTTGTCCTTCCTTGCACTACCACACTTACCCTTCTTGTGTTTTCCGATCTCATCCATGTTGGATTTGGGATTCTTTTCCCCTTTTTCCCTTTCTTCCAACTTATATTCTTTTATCCCTTCTTGCGCTTAGAGCCTAAACCCGTGCGTATACTAGACTCAACCAAATAAAGCTAACTTAAAGTATTGGCCGCCTCTAGGCGCTTATCTTCGAATTTAACATTACGTGAGATATCATCAAACGACTTGATGTTATCATTGTTGGTCATATTGACTTATCATGTTTTTTCAATTATTTAGGAGGTACCGGATTACCACTTGTACTTACTACTCATTAGTTTAGGCATGGCCTATGGATTTCAACTCATGTATCATGTTTGACTTCTCTCACAGATGCTTCATTAGATTGTAATGCCAATGCTTCTGATAAGTATCAAAATTGATTGTGAATCTCCTTAGTTTAGTGGTTGATGTCCCACCACATTTGTCTTTCAAAGTCAACCAAATGTCTAGTGTCGTCTATATTCTTCGTACACGCACATATGGTCATCAACCATGCAAGACAACATCGTTATTGTAAGCCCTTAATTTTATTTATGGTTTTCCTAGCATTAGCACTAAAAGATGCTTTAAGAGCTCCATTCTTAGCTCTTCAAAACTTCCTTAAATGGTGAAGATTGATGTATTTGTAGGTTGGAGAGTTATGGCATGAAAATTGGGTTGGAATGTTCAAAATTGCATTTTTTTTTTCAGGTTTTTTGCTCACCCGGCCGCTCGATAAGGAGTAAGCACATAAGGGAGCGTGCTTGGGGCAGTGTGTGGCGCTCCCTTGGGCTCCTGGAGAGTGGTGAGCACACAAGTAGGCACGTTGGTAAAGTCCAAGTGCGCTGGCATGCACGTTGGGTGGTACGGAGGCATGCAGGTCAGTGTAAGTTCGGCGCCAACACTGACCTTTGGTCACTGAAATGGTCATAACTTTCTCTACAGACTTTCAATTCACAAATTGTCAATTCTATGGAAATTAGACATCCATAGCTTCGATTTGATAGGTTGTAGCTCACATAACTCAAACAAATGACTCCACACAAGTTGTCACAAGTCAACACATTGTTTATGTCTGACAATCCTCAATTATATAATTTTTCTTACACGATCCAAGCCCAATACTTCTTGGACTTGATTTTACATCCAATCCCTTCCAACTAAGTAAACACACCCATTAGAAGCAAATATATCATGATTGGGGTCAAGATAGAATAAGTAAGAGTTTAGGGATTAAAAAACCAATTTATTAAGGACATGGTGGTCATTTATGAAATGTTAGTATTATATAAAGTGCATTGTTTCAACACTTAGCCCTTTTTTGAAGCATAAAAACGTGAGAAACAAGAGAGGGGCATGAGGTGCATTCGGTCATGAAGAATCAAAGGGAAACAAGTAGATTTCACTCCATTTTCAAGTTCCAACCAAGGATTCAAGCTAATCTAAGTTAGGAAAACAAGTTTGGAGCAAAATCAAGCCAAAAATAAAGGTTAATTTTATGATTTTTGAAGTTGTTTCAATGATGGTTGTGATGATGGTTGTGTGGTGATGTGGTTGGGTTTTTGGTATGGGTTTTTATGTATGGTTTAAGTAGAAATTTATGAGACAAAAAGTAGGTGTAAACTACTTGGAAACTAAGTTAGGTTGATGTGTTAGGGTTTTGTTGGAACAAACAACTAAGTTGGATTGAGCTTGTTTTAATTAAAATTGATGTAGGTAAGGTGTTTGACAAAATGCTTAAGTGAAATAAAATGCAAAAATTGATTGAAATGCATTGTTTATGTGATAGGCCATGTAAGAGCATATTGAAGGAAGTATGGAACCAAGGTTATTTGGAGTTATTAAGCATGATTCCATGTTAGAATTATGATGAGAAAACCTGGGATAAGTTTAGGAATAAGTTGAGAATAAATTAAGACAACTTATAGTTTCTGGCTTTAAGTGATGGGTATTGATGGAAATTATGAAATATCACTCCATGAACGTGTTTTAATGCATTAAGTGAGTATATTTAAGTATGTATGGCATTAAGGAAAGAAGAATTAAGATTTAAGATGGAAAAATGTGAAAATTGAGAAAGAAAACCATTGGATAGAAGGCTTTATTACATTCGGCCAAAAGGGGTGTGATTTAGTGACTTTTCGTTTTGAGCTTCGAACAATGATTTCATGTGTATGGGGGTGTTTCTAGGTGAGAATAAGTAGGATTCGTGCAAAGAAAACAGAATTTTAAAGCTTCGGTTAAGTTGAAACCAAATAGGGAAGTATGTTGGTAAAATAGTGCTCCAATGAATTAATTGAGTTCTAAGCAATGTAATGAGTTTTGTATGGTTAGGTTTAGCCTACTTTAAGCAAATATGTGATGTGTAGGTGAAGGGCAAGCTAGCAGGAGGAGCGAAGGATATGGAAGCTACTAATGCTAAGTTTGAGTAAGGTGAGTGCTATACTTATTTTGAAGTATTTTCAATTTGTGTTGAAAATGTATAAGAAATTCTCTTGGAAAATGTTGAAGAATTTATATATATATATATATATATAATGATATGCTTATTTTAAGTATTTAAGTATTTTGTAAGTATATTTAACATTTTAGTGTTTGAAGAAGTATTTTGATTATACTATATTTTGTATAAAGGATAGGTGTTTATGATTTTATAAGAATAAACCTGTTATAAAATGAAATTTAAGTTTTAAGTTTTAAGCCACTTTTTATAAATGAAGCAACGTTTTATGTTATGCAAAGAAAAACATCTTCTCGATTTTCCTATAAGTGATTTTAAGTGTTTATTAACTTATAAGTTTTGTAATTTGTATGATTTATATGAGGTTTATGCAAATGTGAAATTTTATCGATTCTTTATGTATATTTTTGCATTGATACATATGATTTATATGAAGTCTTATTAAGCCCTTTTATATGTTTATTAAAATCTAAGTTCCACATGAAGTTTTATGTATATACATGAGGTTTTAAGTATGATTAAGTATAAAATGATATTTTGTGCTTTTGCACTAAGTAAGAAAATAAAATATTTTTAAAGACCATAAGTGTACCCACCCTTATAAGTAAGTTTAGACCCCTCTGGTATATCCCACATTAGTATGGCAAGTCTTAGGGGGATGCATCACTAACTCAGGGGGGATTTAAGTCTGTCGTGTCGCCACTACTTATAGTGGGATATTATCTCGTGTTATGGTTAGTGATGTAATATTCCACACATAACTACGAGATGTCTTTGTAAGTAAGTAAAACGATTGGTGTTTGTAAAAGCGCCACATGGCTCAATGTCAGTTAGCGTTATTACAGCTTCCGCGTAATTGCAAGTATTATGGGGTACGAATGGTGCTTTTCAAAAATTAAGTATTTAAAGCATTAAGCACAAAGAAAAGTATTTTATATGCTTTAAAGTATGCTTTTACAACTAAATAAGATTTAAGTTTTAAAAGGGTTTATGAAATGGGAAATTATTTTATACGTTTTATAATTTATAAGTTTTCTGTGAAGTTTTATAAATACATGTAAGTTTTATGGGTTTCTCATTTTAAGCTATGCATCGAAATTGATTTAAATTTTGTACGTCTATAAACTACAAGTTTTATATGAATCTTTATATATGTGTAAATTCAAATGATATTCAATTTTATAAGCTTTATATGAATTTTATGCATATACGAGTTGAAATTTTCAATTGTATGATTTATATCTTAAATAAGATTTGGACTTCATAAGTTCTAAGTTAAATTGAGTTTTATGTATATATGAAGTTTTATGTACGAATGAGTTTTAGTTGATATGTGATTTATAAGTCCCATATGAATTTGTAGGTACTTACGTGATTATAATTTTCATATATATATATACTTTGAGATTTAAATAAAAAATTTTCATATATATATACTTTGAGATTTAAATATAAAATTTATGCTTAAGAATTTTATGTTATATGAGATTTTATGTACATATATAAGTTTTATATACATTTTGATGCCCTTATCAATTTTATAGTTTTATAAGCTACGTATGAGATTTTATGTACGTATGTATTTTATGGATTTAACACTCACACTTTACAATGAAATACGTTTTGAGATTTATAAGAAAATTTAAGAAATATAAATGCGTTTTGAAAAAATTTTTAAGGAGGTATTTTTATAAAATAAAATATTTTAAGATAAAAATAAATTAAGCACTCACTGAGCTCCATAGCTCATAGTTTTTGTTTTTATGTTTAAAAACCTCTTCAGGTATTAATGTGGGTGATCGAGACAGAAGGGTTCCTCCAGAAGAGTAAGTGGGCAATGATGCAACAGTGCTTTTGTATAAATATGTTGCATGCTTTTTATTTGAAAGGAATTATGTATATATATTTTTTAGGTCGTATACGAGTGGTCCAGATTTAATTATGATATTAAATTTTTAATTTTCACACCATTGTATGAAATTGCGAACATTTTGGTTTATAACTTCACGCTATTACTTTTAAATAAAATGGAAAATTATGATTTATGCCATTGATAATATATTTGTAGAAGAAGTTGGGTTGGAAAAATGAAAATAGTTGGAAGTGGATTTTCCTTTGCAGGTTACTTTGGTTAAGTTAAAAACGTAGCCGTTATGTTGTCAGAATTTATTTTACGAAACAACTTGATTTTAAAATGCTGAAATGAAACTTTAGAAGAAACCAAAAAAAAAAAAAAAACCCCACCCAATTTAGTTTTACAAAGGAAAATTTTTTAAGAGTTCGTTTTGCGAATTTCTCTTAGCCCACCTAGTAGGGTTAGGAGGGATCCATTGGAGTGTCGGGTCAGGGCCCTCCGGATGTAAATATGGTATTATTCGGATTGGGTCCTGTCAGTTATACGAACAATATTGTTCTTTATTTTAAAAAGCCTAATAAGCCTCAACATCTTTTCTATGTTGAGCAGAAGTACCATGTTTGGGTTTGACCATGGTGTTGATTACGGTTTCGAGGGTTTCTTACTCCTCTAGGATATACTGAATTTTACGGTGTCAAATATCATAGTTATCACTATTTAATTGGCCACCTTTATTCAATTCAACAACTATTATTATCGAAACACATGTCATTTTCTCAAATGACATTTATTCTACTTAGAGACTTTTGATCTATATATATCTACGTCTATACTAGCACATCCACTAGCATTTCACTAAAAATACTACAGCAACTATACACTCATAAATATTATAAAAGAATCTTTGGACAAGAATCGAAAAAGTAGTCAAGCCACCCATCATCATCCAATTTCCAAATATTCACTAAATCATATATGTAAGTGTTTTTGCGCAAAGCAGTTCTAATATCATTCTTTAAAGATTTTAGAACACCCACAATTTGAATAACTTCTTTGAGATCTTTTTGATCTCAACATCTCATTATTAAAGATCTTTATGATCTCAAGATCCTGCTAATCGCCTAAGATTTTCATAATCTTAAGATCCTAGTCGACATTTGAGATCTTAATATTCTCTTTATTGTCTAATGAGACAATAATCTCAATCACATTGTCAAATGGCTCATTGTCATAATGAGTCGACCCAGTTTCATAAAAATGTATGTCATAACATAAAATATAAATATACATACATACATGTTAATTTTGGGCCAAATAAAATTTAATTTAAAACTAAGACATTTTTAAAATTAACTCCCTATAAAGTGAAATCAACAAAATAATATGATTCCGCTCACAATTCAAGCGAATAATTAATTGAGATGAGAAAAGGAGGAAAAAAAATATGAATTTTTTTTTTTTTTTTGTTGAAAAATTCGTCGGCGGCACATGGTCGTTATGTGCTAGCAGGGCGGGCCACGTGTCGGCAGCACAGCCATGCGCCCTAGCATCACTGGACGCCTTCTGGTGCTGGCTGACATCAGCGAGACACTTGTCACCTTCTAAGCATGACAATGTCTTCATCAGTGATACACATCGAGTGCGCAAGAAACCACGTGGCACGTTCTGATGATTACGCATATCGAAACGGTAGCCAGCCACGTGTTGCACTCCAACCACCCAATTTACGCCACAGTGTCGGTCGGGTATCACCTATGTGTAAGCATGCGTGGCACAGACATGTCGCATTCCTAGCACCAATGTGGCGTGACGTGGCATGACATGGTGCCTGCGTAGGCTGGGTCCGTGTCGCCCAGTGCATCACATGCCGGCATGGCGCGTGTATGACACTCGCCGTCTTACCGATATCTTTTGGTGACGTAAACACCACCATTTTCCTCAAAAGTTTATCTTAGTTAGAGTTTTGCTCTTAGTTTTCAATTTAGGTCTAAGGTGAATTACACTCTCTTTGAATGAGAGTGTCCTAATGTTATTCACAATCTTCAATCATCTTTTATTTTCAAACTATTTTTTCAGATTTTGAGTCTCTATATTTTGATTCAAAACTATTTTTCTCTTTCGATTCTAATCCAAATCAAGCATATAATATGCCGTTGGAAAGATATTTTCAAGCCTTATCTAATGGTATAATAATCACACAAAGAAGAAAAACATGAAATGATATTAGTGCCTAAAAACATATTCAGATTTCTTGTCTCTATTTCTTAGTTTTCAATCCAAAAAAAATAAATTTCATTGCAATTGATCATATATTAGTACCAACAAACAACCCTAATAGGGCTCTGATAGCAATGAAAGAATTCATACAGTATATAAATTCTATAAAACAATAAAATATAAACTAAAAGAGTATCCGGTTTTACGCAGCGGAAATTGTCCTGGATCCTGGATTGTTCAATTGGTCGGATTTCAATCACAAAGGTGGAAAGGAACCTCAAATCACAGTGTAATTTGTCTTGCCATTTATTTTCTCTTTTTCTCTCATCTGTAGTATGATGTTTGTGTATACTTTTTGGAATTGATTTTCCATCATTCTTAAAATAAAATGAAATACATCAAGTATTTATAGGGGTGGCGGTTATTTTCTGATAAGCGCTAGTAACCGTCAAACGGTTATTCGTTCTAATCCAATTCAAATGGATTTGGATTGGGTCATAGGTTTAGGTCATCTTAGGTGGACCCGACCTAATAACCCAATAATCCAACATTAGATATTTGCATTGTGTGCTTGATGTGTTAAGAAAAGAAAGTTGTATGCTAATTTGAAAAAGTATTCCTTTTGCAAGGATAAGATTGGATTTTTGGGATATGTTGTTACGGTAGAAGGGATAGAAGTAGATAAGGAGAAAGTTAAGGCTATTAGGGAGTGGCCTAGACCTAAGAATGTTAGTGAAGGCTAGTTTTTATATGAGATTTATTAAAGATTTTAGCACCATAACTGCACCACTAACTGAGGTTGTAAAAAAGATTGTGGGTTTTAAATGGGAAGGTGAGCAACAACATGCATTTGATTTGATTAAGGATAAATTCTGTTCTGCACCATTGCTTGCATTACTTGATTTTTCTAGGACATTTGAGATTGAGTGTGATGTATCGAGAATAGGTATAGAGGTTGTTCTTATGCAAGATATGCGTCCTATAGCTTATTTTAGTGAGAAACTAAGTGGAGCATCATTGAATTATCCTACTTATGACAAAGAGTTGTATGCTTTAGTCAGTGCCTTAGAAAATTGGCAACATTATTCGTGGCCTAAGGAGTTTGTAATTCATATTGACCATAAGTCCTTGAAACATTTGAAAGGACAAGGTAAGTTGAGTCGGAGGCATGCTAAATGGGTAGAATTCATAGAAACATTTTCTTATACGATCAAGTATAAACAAGGAAAGGAAAATGTTGTAGCTGATGCATTATCTCGTAAGTATACTTTGATTTCTACTTTGAATGCAAGATTGTTAGAGTTTGAGCATATTAAAGAATTGTATGTGAATGATCCTGATTTTGCTTCTATGTATGTTGCTTGTGAGAAGGGTTCATTTGGTAAATTTTATAGACATGAGGGGTATTTGTTTAAGAAGAGTAGATTGTGCATTCCTCAAGGGTTTATAAGAGAGTTGTTAGTTAGAGAGGTGCATGAGGGTGGTTTAATGGGACATTTTAGTGTTAGGAAAACTTTGGATGTATTAGATGAGCATTTCTTTTGGCCACACATGAAGAGAGATGTTGAGAGAATGCGTGAGAAATGCATAACATGTAGAAAGTCTAAGTCTAAAATTTTACCCCATGGTTTGTATAAACCTTTCCCCATACCTAGTAAAGCTTTAATTGATATTTCTATAGATTTTGTATTGGATTTACCTAGGTCCAAAAAGGGTCGAGATTCGATGTTTGTTGTGGTTGACAGGTTTTCGAAGATGGCTCACTTCATACCATGTCACAAGACCGATAATGCTACACATGTTGTTGACTTATTCTTTAAGGAGATTGTTGGACTTCATGGAGTGCCGAAGAGCATTGTTTCAGATCGAGATGTAAAGTTCTTAAGCCATTTTTGGAAGACTTTATAGGGGAAACTAGGAACAAAGTTATTGTTTTCTACTACTTGTCATCCGCAAACTGATGGACAAACGAAGGTGGTTAATAAGACTTTAGGTACTTTGTTGCGTTCAATTATCCAAAAGAATTTGAAGAATTGGGAAGATTGCTTGCCACATGTAGAGTTTGCTTACAATAGGAGTGTGCATTTAACTACTGGTTGTTCACCATTCGAAGTTGTGTATGGGTTCAAACCACTTACTCCTTTGGATTTGATACCTTGACCTATAGAGGAAAGAGCTAACTTGGATGGTAAGAAGAAAGCTAAAGTTGTTAAGCAATTGCACGAGAGAGTTAGGCAACATATTAAGAGGCGAACCGAGCAATATGCTACTCAAGCTAACAAGGGGCAAAAGAAAATTATGTTCGAACCAGGAGATTGGGTTTGGGTGCATATGCGCAAGGAGAGGTTTCCTATTCAATGAAAATCCAAGTTACAGCCTCGTGGAGATGGTCCATTCGAAGTGCTCGAACACATCAATGACAATACGTACAAGATAGATTTGCTAGTTGGTATCAAAGCTTTGGATATTAATTCAGGTTTAAGTTATCGGTTTATGTTTTCTTGTTTCAATTTGTTTATATTTATTTTTAGTCGTATATATACAAACCCCGTATATATCGATACGACACCCACAGTTAAATTGAAACACAACCCCAAGAAAGATAATTCAGATTTAAAGAAAATCTTTGATCAGTTGATTAGAGAATTAAGAACCAAAGATATAACGATGCTACTCCCAATAAAGAAATGTGAATGTGGGAGATAAGTCAAGATTGACAAACCAAGAACAAATCTTGATGCAATTCTCAAAGTTCACAAAAGAACAATGGAGAAAAGTTAAATCTCTATTCCATAAACAACTGATTGAAAATTTAGGTTTAACAAGCGTTTTATGGGCATACAATCCTAATTTTTATTGGAAACTAAATAAAACCCTATTTTTAATTGACTTTGGACTTCTACTTTTCTAAATACACCCATATTGGGCTTTTTTATTTAAATAAATGACTCAACTCTATAATTAAAGCCTAATAAAAAGTCAAACAAATTAAACTAATTTTAACCCAACCCACAATACAAATTAGGCCCAATTTAAATCAAACAAATAAATAATAGTCCAATTGCATTAGAATTGACATCCAAGCCTCAAGATTTCCTTAAGATTGATGTTCTCGGACTTGTTATTGGACTTGAATAATATGTTGAAGCCTTGATGTCCTTTCCAATCCATTTAAGCAATGTTGTGCAAGACTCTTGACCCAAATATTTTGAACGAGCCCGTTTAAAGCTTCCTTCATCCTTTTAGCCCGAGCTCTTGTCATAAGTCATCCATTGATGCTCAAAGGATCCATAGGCTTGCTTTCTTGGTTTCCATCAAGTTGATTTTGCATTAGTTATATTTTAATGTAAATCTCTTTTTGAAGTGTATAAATAATTTGTAATTTGTTATTATTCGTTCATAACTATTTTTAAATTGTTTTTGAATTAAATGTGGTTTATTAAATTGTATTTTGAATTTTATCAAATTGATTTGGAAATTAAATGCATGATTAAGGCCTACAGGCAACCAGAAATTGGATTGGTGTTGAAAATAGTCAAAGTGTCGAATTTTTGTAAACAAGTTTTTTTGGAATGTCAAAAATGCAGTCGTTATGCTGTCGAAATTTTGTTAGAAAATGAGTTAAAAAAATCGAAAAAAATCCTTACGCATTTTCAATTTTTAAAGAAAACTAACCTAACAATGTTTTAGAAAGTTTAAGGTTCGCTCCACAGGTTTCACTTAGTCCAAGGAGTCGAGTCTGAGAGGGATCCGTTGGAGTGCCCGGCGTGACCTAATGGATTAGAGCTAGAGGTATCCGGGTCGGATCGCGTTAAAAACAATTTCCAAGATCACAATCACAATGTAAATTCATGTTTAACAAAGCTTGAAAATAAAATAAATTGCAAAGTTATATTCATTTCATATTATCTTAAACAAACTTTTACATATATTTTTATAAAATCTGGTATTCAGTGAAAACTTAACTTTTACATGTATTTTGTAAATGATTGTTTAAAATATATTTGTCAAAAACATTGTTAGGAAACGATAATTACAGTGCAAAATATGTTTTATTTACGATAAAACGACAACAAATAAAATAGAAAATATTTTATATAGAGGCTAAATTTATTACAATAAAATAAACATAAAACGTATGGGGACCAGATCTCTCGAAGCCTGCGGGAAGGTTACCATCAGGTTGGTTATCTGATAGGAAATTTTGAACTTATTTCTATGTCTAATAATCAATCGAACCCTATTCAATTATAATCAGAAAATTGTCAATATACAATGCCATAATAATTTTATTTAGACATAAATAACATTATTATAATGAACCAGAAATTTAATCTTTTTTGTTTCGAAATTTCAACCCTAACACTATCGATCTCAACATGTGTAATTAATTCTTTAGGTCTCCTATCAATCTAAAATTTTAAATAAATATTCTAGACACAATAAACAACCTCCAGCAAAAATTTCAAATCTAATAGTGGCTACTAGCATGGGTAAACATTCATTTGTTTAGCCTTTCAAACTCTGTCTAGAAAAATAAACTTTAACTATAGAACGCTTTAGAGACTTTAATAAATTATATTTATCAAAAGATCATGAAATTTTATATGCTAATAGAAGACATATAAAATAACCTATAGAAAAATTTTCAAATCATTACACTATCATTAGTACGCTTAAAATGTCAAAACCTCAAAGATCATAAATCTGTCCTGTAGATTTTGGTTCCGATCACAGCCCAATCCGAAATTTATATCTCTTAATACGTTTATCAAAAAATTACTAATTTTAACATATAAATAGTAGACATATCAATCTCATCACATGCAAAGTTTCATTGTTTTTTGTTAAGAATAACCCAGTAAAAATAATTCTCATCTCAACTGTTACGTCAGAATCTAAAAATCTAGCCCAATACACTCTTGTGCAAAAATCTAGGAACCAAATTAGGGCTTAATATTCTTAGGACCAAATCATGAATTTGAGATGAGAGGAAAGAAATCAGAAGAACCCTACCTACTCTTATTGCCTCAAATCAGCGGTAAACCTTCCAATGTTACTAGAAATCGTGATTCGATAGAGATGCCGATAGGAAGAGAAAATGTACAATTTTGAATATTGTATGTCTAGGGTGAGTGTTGGCTACTAAGAATAGAGAAAGATTATATATATATGGCTCAAACCCTAATTGTAATGATTAGGAAATATATATATATATATATTTGCCAATTATTTTTTTTTCCTCAATCATTCCTTTAAATTGATTACTTGCTTGAAAAAAACTTTCCATCTCAAATAAATTCCATCAACCACTCCCTAAATAGCAGCCATACTTTTTATTAATGGATTGATGGTAAATTTAGAAAAAATTTCCATTACAATCTACCCCCTTTCAATAAATTTTGTCTTCAAACTTTTTAATAGCATACCTCTATCTATTAATAGTTGAAGGTATTTCTCATTCATTTCCTCTTCTCGCTCCTATGTGGCTTCTTTTACATGGTGGTTCAATCAACACACCTTCACAAATGAAATAACTCTTGCACTTAATACTTGTTGTTTGTTGTCTAAAATCTCCACTGGCTATTCTTCATATAACATGTCCTCCAAAACTTGTAATTGATTATAGGTCCAATACATGTGAAGGATCTGTCATATACTTCTTTAGCACCAATACATAAAATATATTATGGAGTCTAGATAGACTTAGTGGTAAAGCCACATACTATACAATTACATTGACTCTCTCCAAAATTCAAAAGGGTCAATTTTTCTAGGACTCAGCATGTCCTTTTTGCATAAGCAAAAGACTACCATTTTCTTTCTTTACTTAATTTCTCTATTGGCTCATGATGAACCACTGGCTTTTCTTTGTTTTAATGCTTATTGAGTAGATGGATATGTAAGCCCTCAACCTTATTTATGGATGAATAGAAATATTTCTGGGTGAATAGTGTCTATGGATGAATAGTATCTGATGAATAGTGAAATTTTGAAACGGACCCTGAAAAATAAAAAATATTTAGAATGATTAGTAGGACCCAATAAAACTGAAACAGAGTAAAAATGAGTTTGTTTGGGTAGTTTCTGAAGGTTCTGAAAGTTACCTAACGAAAATGCCCTTATGAACAGGATTGTGAATACTGTTGACCTAAACTTCGTTTGAAATTTTTTTGAAGCCATGGATTGAGTCCTAAGAGATCTAATTAGAGTATTGAAAAGTCAATTTGATGAATGGGCGATCATAGAATTAATTTGGAATTTATTTCGGAATGAATTGTGTTAATTTTTAACGTTAAGGGTATAAATGTGATTTTATGATATTAAATCCATTCTAAAAGCACAATCCATATGATTATTGATGGACCAATGGTGGATTAACACCTAATAGTCATCTTTTGACTAAAATTGTGGTTGAGATTAATTAAAATTAATTAAAGAAAATGGAATGGATAATTATGGAAGTTTATGGATCAATTTGAAATAAGTTTACATGACATGGGCGAAGATAGAATAAGCAAGAGTTAAGGGCCAAAGTCTAATTAATTAAGGGACATGATGGTCATTATAGAATTGTTATAAGTATAAGTATGACACTTGGTGAAATTTGAAGCACAAAACATCACAAATAAAGGGAGAACCGAGAGAGAGTGGTGGAGAAGAAGGGTGAGGTTCGGCCAAGTGAAGAACCAAGGGGAAAACAAGTAATTTTCATGCATTTTTAAGTTCCAAACCAAGAATTCAAGCCCCCCTAAGCTAGAGGAACCATTTGGAAGCAAGAAATCAAGTAAAAATAGGTAAGTTCCATCACTTTTTAAGTTGTTTCAATGATGTTAGTGATGATGTTTGTATGATGATTTGGTTGGGTTTTTATGTGTGATTTAAGTTGAGCTTTATGAGACAAAAACTAAGTATAACCCACATGGAAATCATTAAGTTTTGATGAGTTAGGTTTTGGTGGGAGAAATCATAAAATTGAATGGTGGTTGTTTCAATGAAATAAGTGCCCACCAAGTGTTTGATAAAATGCCTAAGTGAAGAAAAATGCAAAAATTGAATGAAATGAGTTGTTTTTGGGTTAGATCATGTAAGACCCTAATGAGGGAAGTATGAAACTAATGTTATTTGATGTCATTAAGTATGGTTTCGTGTTGAAATTTTGATAAGGAAACCTAGGATAAACTGATGTCAATGTTAGAAATTCATTTGGATAATTTGCCTTTTTATAACTTTAAGTGAAGGGTATTGATGGATATTATGAAAAAACACCATATGTATGTGTTTTAATGCATTAAGTGAGTATATTTAAGTATGTATGGCATTAGGGAAAGAAGAATTAAGACTTAAGATGGAAAATGTGAAAATGGTATTGAAAAAGTAGTGAAAAAGTGAGGTTTTTCGTAAGTTTCGTCACCCGTTCGTTGGAATTTTTCAGAACTGCTTTACGGGTGATTTAAATGTGAGTTAGGGAGATGAATGGAGCAAGAATTGAGGAAAGTAAACCAATGGATTGGGTTAGGTGATGCATTCAGCCAAAGGGGATGTGATTTTATGGTTTTTCGTTTCAAGCTTCGAATGATGATTTCGAGTGTATGGGGGTGTTCCTAGGTGAGAATAAGTAGAATTCATGCAAAGAAAATGGAATTTAAAGTTTCGATTAAGTTGAAACTGAGTAGGGAAGTAAGTTGGCAAAATAGTACTCTAATGAATTAATTGAGTTATAAGTTGTATGATAAGTTTCGTAGGTTAAAACTAATGTAATCTAAGTGAATATGTGATGTGTAGGTGAAGAGGAAGTAAACGGAACCGAAAAAGGTCATGGGAGCTCACTCAAGGAAACTTGTGTAAAGTGAGTGCTAAATTAATTTTATCAAAGTTTTTGTTTAAGTGAAGTATTTGAATATTTTTGGTATCAAAGTTTATGTGTGAATGACATGTGAGTGCTCCATTGTGTTTTGAAGTATTTACAATTATTTTGAAGGGTATAAGAAAGTTTTATGGTGTACATTATGTTTTATTTTTAAGTGATTGCAATTGGTTTTGAAATATTACAAGAATAATTTTATGGTGAAGGTTAAAGCAATTATGTCTATTTTATGCTTGTTTTAAGTGTTTGAGTATTCTATTATATATTTGCCATTTTAAGTGTTAAAATGAGCATTATTATGAATATCGTGTTTTGTATGGAAAAGTTTGGTTTCTATGATTTTGTAAGTATCAATTTTATTTTGAAGAGAAATTTAAGTTTTACGTTTGATTATCGAATGAGTTATGCTTTACGATTTTGTAAGGATGTTTATGATTTCCTAAGTATAAGTTTTATTTATAAAGTAAAATTTAAAGATTATGTTTTAAATCTTTAGCCACTAAAGTGCATTTTATGATTATGCAAAGAAAATAAATGAGATTTATGTGTTTTAAAGGATAAGTTATTTTTTGTTCTTTGCACTTAACAAAATGTTATTTTGTGCTTTTTGCATTAAGAAAATGGAATTTGAAGCCTTATGTAGTTCAAAGTATGAGTTTTTGTGTTTTATGTATTCTGAATTAAAATCTTGTGCTTATTGCACTCATATACGGGATTTTTGCTTTCGCACTAAGTAAGGAAAATAAAATGAATTTTCAAATCTCATAAGCATACCCACCCTTATAAGTAAGTTTCAGACCCGGACGGTATATTCCACAATAATATAGCAAGTCCAGGGGGGATGCGTCACTTACTCAGGGGGTATTTAAGTCTATCATGTCGCCTCTACTTTTGTGAGATATTATCTCGTATTACGGTTAACGATGTAACATTCCGCACATAAATACAAGATGTCTTTGTAAGTAAGTAAGTGTCATGGTTGGTGTCTGTTAAAAACACCACGTGACTCCACGTTGGTTAGCCTGATCACAGCTTCCTTGTAGTTGCAAGTATCATGGGCTACAAATGGTGCTTTTTGAAAATTAAGTAAGTATTTATGTGTTAAAAACAAAGGAAAATATTTTGTAAGCTTTAAGCATGTTTTATGATTAAATGAAATTTGAATTTTTAGAAAGTTTACAAAATAGAAAATTCATTTACTTGTTTTATAATTTATAAGTTTCCTATGAATTTTTATGAATATATGAGTTCTACGAATTTTCTACTTCAATCCCATGCATCAAATTGAGATTTAAATTTTTAAATGTTTTATAAATTACAATTTCTAGAAGAAACTTTATGTATATGTGAACTCGAAATACTACTAAATGTATGAATTTTATATAAATTTTATGTATATATGAGTTGTATTTTTCATATGTATGCTTTGTGATTTGAATAAGATTTGTAATTTTAAGTTTTCAGTTTAAATAAAGTTTTAAGTATATATATAGGGAGTTTTATGTGAATATAAGTTCAAAAGGATATACAAATTATAAGATTATTGGAATTTTATACCTTATGCATTTATAGTTCTATATGTATGTTTTGCAATTTGAAGAAAATTTACATTTTAGAAATTAATTTTTAGTAATATGGAATTTTATGTGTATATAAACTTTATAAGTAATTTGATGCCCTTATGAGTTTTATAGAGTTATAAGCTTATATGAAATTTTATACACGCATGTATTCTATGAATTAGCACTCACATTTTATAATGATATAAGTTTTGAAGCCTATAAGGAATTTCAAGAAGTGGAAATGTATTTTGAAAAACGTTTTAAGGAGGTATTTTTAAAAAACAAAATATTTTAAGTTAAAAAGAAATTAAGCACTCACTGAGCTCCCAAAGCTCACTGTTTTCTATTTTTATGATAAAAACCTCCTAAGGTATAGAAGTGGGTGACCAAGAACAGAGGGCTCCTCCAGAAAGGTAGGTAGGCAAGGACACGACATTGCTTCTGTAATAATATATTTTTGCATATGTTGTATTTGAAAAAAAAAAAAAATCATATGTAAACACATGTTTAAGTTGTAAATGAGTGGTAAATTAATTATGCATGACTTTGAAAAGTTTTAGTCAGATTAAAGAAGTTTTCATAAGTTACAAAGTATTTAAATTACGATTTTATGCTTTTGATTTTTAAGAAATGGATTTATGATTGAAATGTGTGGTTGTGGACGAAGTTGGGTTACGACTACTTTGATTGGTCCTATATTGATATAACAGGAATCAACCTCAAGGTCATTACCCATAAGTTGAATGTCGATCCCTTATACATCCCCATTAAACAAAAGCAATGGAAGTTTGTGTTGCTTGCAAAATTGACTAACAAATTTATTTTAACCTTACAAGTGCACAAATTGTTTGATTTAGTAGTACAACAAATAAAGGTTGATCCCATGAGTTGTTAACTTTTAATTTCAAATTTATTTAAGACCTAAACTAAGAACAAATAAATTAAATAAAAGGGGCTTTGGATATGATTTAAAACTAAATTAAATTACGACAGAAAATCAAACTAAAGAAAATCAATGAGAAATGTTTAGTTAAGACATCATATTCACCACTAATCAATCTCTTAATTTGTTAAAAAAATTAATAAAGCAAATTCATATTAATGAATGATGAAGATATTCACAATAAGGTAATGGTCATACTGCATGCCGTATTTGATTCTTCCTTAAATTGTATGCAAATCACATGATATCTACATAGATATATGTATTCCTAATTATAACCTAGCATGATGTCTACTTAGGTTTAATAATAGAAATCCATTAAAAACTAGAAAAATAGGAATATCACATAAGCCCTAGAACATGATGTCTATCCTAGATCGTTATGAATTAATGATTCTCAATTGGTTCATAAGCAATTGATTGTTGCAAATAAAGAATATGCCCATTTGAGGTGCGGTTTATATTCTTATAACATAATCCTATAAATATGCTTCTAAGATGATCGATCAAATAAACATAACTATAACAAATTATGCATATGATATTAGGCATAAATGCTATCAAAAATCTATGATAGCATTCAGAAGAACATCATATCTGCCCATATTATTAAAAGTATTTTACCTTTTATAGCATTTTTAGGATATGATAATATTCAGTCAAAAGTGCTATGACAAATTTTATTATAGCATTGTGACAAAGCTATCTTGTCATCTTTTCAATAGCATTTCTTATATGTGATAATTATTAATTCAATTTGATACAATTTATCCTATTATTACATTTCAAAAAAGTCATTTCATTATTAATTCCCATAGCATATTTAGCATGTGATACTTATTCTTTAGAATGTTACTGTATATTTTATTATAGTTTTTTAACAAGCTGTTTTATTATCATTTTAATAGCATTTTTAATATGTAATACTTTTTGTAACATCCCTAAATTTATAATCATGAATATTATTATTATTATTGTGATTAATGAAATATAGCATGCAAACGAAGATTTAGTGTTTATATATATATATATATATATATTGTAAGTCCCAATTCGATTTAGAGTTTCCTAGTAATAATCCTTAAGTCATATTTTGGGACCTTAAATAATTAATGGAAGTACCCAAAGAATGTAGGAAGCTTTTAGATATTGATTGAACCTAATTTGAGCATAAATAGGAGGGTAAAATGGTGAATGACCTTAGGAGATTCTTAAGAGTGATAAGGGACTAAAACGAAAGAAATAAATTATATTGGGGTCAAATTAGAATTAAGCAAAGTTGAGGGATGAAATCTAAATTTTTAAGGGGACAAAATGGTCATTTTTGGAAAAGAAAAATATATATGTTGACTTGGGGGTGTGTGTTCTCGCCACAAACCAGAAACCATACATAGAAACCAAAGGAAAAAAAATAGAGAGAATGAAAGAAAATAAATATGATCAAGTGAGATTCAAGCCAAATTTTGAGCTCCAAATCAAGTTTCTAAGCTAATCTAAGGTGGATAACCAAGTCTAGAGCAAGAAATCAAGCCAACAAAGGTGAGTTTTATCACTTTTTTAAGGTTGTTTGTGATGTTGGATTGATGTTTTTGTTGATTTTTGAGTTGGATTTTGAGGTGGGTTTTTATGTATGATATTAGTTGAGTAATTAGAGAACAAAAGCAAGAGTAAACCATGTAGTATCATGAAGCGTGATGTGTTAGGGTTGTGTTGGAAAAATTCTAAAATGGATTTGAGTTTGTGTTGGAATGAAATATGTTGTTTGATTGGTGTTTGATTAAATGTCTAAAAGAGATAACATGGAAAAATTGAGAGAAATGAAATTGATGTGAATAAAGGTATGAAAAGTCATTGTGAAGGGTGTAGGAATCCAATATAATTTCAGTCATTTAACCAAGATTCCATGTTGAAAATATGTTGGAGAAACCTATAATTAAGTTGGAAATCAATTTAGACCATTTCCATTATAAAGCCCATATGAAGGACAATGTTGGATATCATGTAATACCACTTCATGTATGTGTTTGAATGCATTTAGTGAGTATATTTAAGCATGAATAACACCTAGGAAAGGAGAATTGAAATTAGAAGTGGAAAATGTGAAAAGTACACCTGAATTAGTGTCGAAAAAATGGAGTTTTTCCTAAGTTTCACCACCGTATAGTTGGAATTTTTCAGAACCGTTTTACGGGTGATCTAAATGCGAGTTAGGGAGATTAATGGAGTAAGAATTGATGAAAGAAAATCAAGAGGGAGGGTTGTGTAATGCATTCGGTCAAAGGGGGTGCCAAAAAGTTGACTTTTCGTTTTGGGCTCTAGAAAATTATTTCGGGCATATGAGGATGTTCCTAGGCGTATATAAATAAGGTTCATTGAAAAAAATTGGAATTTTAGAACTTCGGTTAAGTAAAAATCAAGTAGGGAAGTTTTTTTTGTAAAAAGTACCCTTTTTATGAGTTACTTGAGTTAGAAGTTATTTATCGAGTTTTGTGAAGTTAAATGTTGTGTATTCTAAGCGAGAATGTAATATATAGGTTAGGAGGTAGCTCAAGGAAGCCAAGGAAAAGGAAAAGAAAAGGTAAGGAAAAAGTTTGAGCTTCCGTTGGAGAGTAATAACTCAAGGAAGGTGGTAAAAAGGTTGGTGCGCATTTAATTTGAATATTGTTTTTAAATGTTTGAATATGATTTTCTAAATGTTTAATCATTGAGTTGTTTAATTAAAGTGATTTGTTAAATATGTTTGAAATGTATATTTTGCATGATTATATGAATTTGATAGAAATTGGGTGTTAAACATAATGTGTTTGAATGATTTGCGGGAAATTTTTAATTGAACGAAATGGTGATTATAATAATTATATCCATTTGAAAAATGAAATAAGCCCTAGTAAACCTGAGTATTGGTAGGTGAGGCTTGGAGTTTGGCATGCCAATGAGGTTATTATAGCAATACTGCGTCGTTATGTTTGAAATAAAATGATAATCATTAATTTAGAGACCTTGAGAGGCACCGAGTGTCCGGTTCCAAATGATTGATTTATATATGTGTAATGCAATCCGGCAGTTAGGCACCGAGTGTCCGATGCTGTAGAGTCTGTTTTCTAGTCCATGGTATCATACTAGTGTTTACAAAGGGCAATAGAAATTGTTTTGATAAGTTATGAAATTTGAATGCTAGAATCGGTTTTTGAAAATGTATAATGAGATGTTACAATTATTTAAATTGAAATGTTTGTTATTTTTATTATATGATATCTATGTATTCAAAATTATATTTTCAAATTTAGTGTATACCCACTAAGCAAATATGCTTAGTGCGTTGAAATTTCTGTGCGTAGGTAGTAGATTGCGCCAGGAGGGCAAAGATTAAAGAGAAAGTATATCTACAACGAGTCGATATAGTCATATCCATCATTCCATATTATTTTGGGTATATATTTTATTTGGTTTTGTATATAAAAGTTTTCATTTGTATTCATGTGCATGTATGTATGTATTTGGATTTAAAATGGTGATTTTGGTAAAGAAAATCAAGTTGTAAATATTTTGGTAAATGTGATGTATATGGAAAATGATGAATAAAACGGAGTTTGGTTCCAGTTGTTGAATATGTTTGTGGGAGATTTTGTGTTGGAAATGAAAATATTGAACTTGTAACAGATTGGGAAAGTCCAAATTTCAGGAGAAACTCTGGTACATTTTCTGTTTGAAATAAAAAAGTTTTGTATGTTTTGAAAGGTTTTTGAAATTTCGTATTTTGATGTGAATAACTTAAATATATGGTTTTCTAAATAAAAGATTTCGTAAAACGGATATGAATGTAACGCCCCTTGGACTCGTATGGTGAAAGGACGGGTAGGGGGTGTTACATTTTTTATTTGAAATGCAATAATATATAGCACTATATCATTTTAAGGTGCACTATATTGTACTATTTATTCAATATTGATATAAATGAAATATCTCATATTCAAATATTACTCAAAAGAATTAATTGAAAAGTAATTTTCATTAATATATGAAACTAATACATCATCATTAAATAAAAATAATAAACCTTCATATTGAAAACACAAACAAAAATAACATGTGTACGTTCATATATAAAAATTAATCTAAAAAATGAATGTCATTTCAAGGAAAACAAAAAATTAAAAATCTAAGTAGACACCACAGTTAGGCCTCCATAAAAATGTTTCACCTCCATAAAACGAGATAAAAAATCTTAGAACTCCAATTGCAGTAGTCGTCCAACTCCCCTACCAACGTCAAATAGAAAATTAAATAAAGAAAGTAGATAACCAACTGCATAAAGTATTTTTACAAATAAGGTAAGTTAAAAGATCAAAAAAGCCTAGTGTTAAAGAAATTTAATAGGCAAACTGATAGTTTAGTCTTCAAAGTTGTTTTTCCTCTTCAAATAAGCACGGATAATAATTGGACTCTTTAGAAAAGAGAATCTAATTTTGCTACATGATATAAATCTATTATTCTAAATCATATTTTAAACAATAAAAGAGAATTAATCAACCATTAGAATGAATATATTTGAAAATCCAAGGCAATGTTGATATTGACGTGTAACCAGCTGAAGGAAAACAAAATATACCTATTGCCTTTTTTTAATGGTTGGAGTCATCTATTAAGTATCATGTCTACCGTATTCCATCCAATATGATAAAGTTGATTACCATAAGCTGCAGTACAAAGAAGTCAAACAACAAGAAATATTGTGTTGAGAACTCAAAAGTGTCACTCAAGTACTATTTGTCATTCTAGAGAAGGAAGTCGGTCACCTCCACCAACAAAGGCTCAGTCAATAACCAAACCCAAATGCCACCTCTGATACACAAGTGAGGCCATTGCAGCAGGAAGGAGTGTCATGGCAAAACAATATATATAATTAGGGGCTGTATATATATATTGGATTTCTTTTATTTTCTCAGCATGAGGCCACGGTAGCATTAGATATATCTAATCAGGGGTTATATACATGTATATGTGTGTGTATATATATATATATATATATAATTTTACAAGGCAAAAAATTTGACAAAAAAATAAAAAACACAAAATATAAAAGAAATCCAATATTTTGTTTATCTCTCAAAAAGTAAAAGGCAAAAGATATAAATATATAAATAGAGTTGTGTGGGTTAGAGGTGAACATGGGATTCACTTTGATTTAATTATATAAACCATTGTGACATTAGAAAGTTTTGAAAAAAAAGAATACGAAGGGATTAGAAATACTACATACCAGTGGTCTCCTTTATGTTTGCAATATCCTAATCAGAGTGGAAGAATGACTTTTAGATTACATGAAAGAAAGAATAAAACAATAGGCAATAGAAAGACCTCAAAGAAGACTCGCAAGTCGAATGTAAGTAACATTGCAAATGCATCCAAGTCCACCTCAGAAAAGACAAGATACATGGACAAAATAAAAATGAAAGTCCACTGTCAAGACAGCTTTATTTTTCTTTTATAACCAATATGCCATCCAAATTTCTTTTATAACCAAGATACCATTCAAATGAACACTGGTTCATCTTAATACTTATGAGTGTCAATGGCTCCTCACGACTACAATTCAAAATTCTCACCAAAAAGAGGGGTACAAATAGGAAAACAAACTAAAATCTGAAGCATTGACGGAATGAACCAAGCAACAATCCAAAATGAAAAAAAAAAAAAAAAAAAATCGAACAATAGTGAGCCTAAAAAACCAATGTTGTTCCCAGGATACAAGAGTAGACAATATATACAACAATCTAACAACTAATAATATAATCGGATTGATACATTCCACTTGAGCAACAATAGTGAAATTTTGATTGCTAAGTTAGGTTATATAATGTGGTTAATATGGTATAAAATGCTCAGCAAAAACAACACAAAGTACTCTCACAGGCATTTTATCAAACATATAACATACACACCACCACAGCCTCCACTATCTAATCAAATCGACACGTAACATAACCATATCGAGATGCGTTTTATGTTGATAGACAGGCAAAATTTGAGAAACAAGTGTGGAGACACGTGTATCTACGATCAGTTTAGCAGGCAAGAAGAGACTCGCCTGCTCGTTAACTATAACTTGCTGCGGATGCGCTGGAGTTTTGAAGTTTGAATCCGGTCTGAGAAGGTTTTGATTGTCTTGGATTGATATAAATTAAAAAAACTAAAATAGTTTAGAGGAAAACATTAATAAAACTTGGAGATCTATCACTGAATTTAGACATGCTGCTGTGTATACTTGAAAATGGCTTATGTATGTCGTAATCGATGAATAACAAAGAAGAATACAGCGAAATAAACACATGAAGAAAGCCAAATACAGCGAAACGAAGCAAAAACTCTAAAAAAATCAAAGTAATCAAATGGATACGTGCCTTTTTAAGGAATGTCTCCCAAGTAAACTTCTTGGCGTGCGTGAATGACGTTCGAGAGTGGCTGCTAGTGTTGAGAAAACAAAGAAAATAAATTTTATTTTAAGAAATTGGAAAATGAAAGATTAAAATGAATCCCACCAGATTTTGATTTTAATTTTTATTCCCTTTTAGAGTTGCCGCCATATTTTTAGGATAAGAGGATTTTGTGAATTTTTATTAATTATTTAATTACAACATATTTATAATTTTAAATCTCATAACTTACCTATTGTGCTACTCCAAACTTCAGAGCTCTTATCATGGATTGTATCGGTACGGTTAAGTTCTCATTTCTAGTGAATGGGAAGACAATGGGAGAGGTTGTTCCCCAAAGAGGGATTGAGGCAAGAATGTCCCCTCTCACCTTCCCTTTTCCTCTTATGTGCTGAAGGTCTATCATGTCTCATTATAGGGCAACAAGATAATGGTTATACTTTTGGTCTTAGGTGTTGCAGAAGTCAGTCGTCCCTTGATCTCTCACCTACTCTTTGCAGATGACAGTCCTGCGTTTTGCAAAACATCTACTCATAGTGCCTCTGTTTTGAAAGACATACTACATATGAGAAAGGATCGGGTCAGTTTATTAACATCACACATTTCCTTCAGCCCCAATACAGCAAACAATGTTAAAGCAGATATTCTTCAGTTATTTGGTCTAACTCCCATGATAAATATTTGGGACTACCTATGGTAATAGGTCGGAACAAGAATAAAACTTCTATGGAAATTAAGGAAAGAGTTCGTAAAAAGGTTTGCAATTGGAATGGATCTCTTTTTTCGATAGGGGGGTAAAGAAGTTTTGATCGAAGCAGTGACTCAAGCTGTACCAACTTTTGTTATGAGCATGTTCCAACTACTTGCTGACTTTTGTAATGATTTAACGCGATTGATATTGGGTTTTTGGTGGGGTTCGAAAGATGGCAAAAGAAAGACAAGCTGGATTCCTAAGGACAAGCTCAATTTTTAGGTGGTTTAGGACTCAAAGATTTGTCGCTTTTCAACAAAGCTCTATTAGGAATGTAGGCTTGGCGTTTCTTACAGTTTCCATATTGTCTAGCCTCAAAGGTTCTTAATTAAAGCTAAGTATTTTCGACATGTTGAGTTTCTTGATGCCAAGTTGAAACCCGGTAGCTCACATCTTTGGAGAAGTATTCTTTGGGCTAGAAGTCTTTTGTTAAAAGGTCTACGATGGCGAGTGGATAATGGAGAAACTATTCGAGCCTTCAAGGACCCATGAATTCCTAGAATGAGTAATTTCAGATCTGTTACCACTACTGTAGATGAAACTGTAAAGGTTTCAGCATTCATTTCACCAAGTCAACACTCATGGAATCAAGCAACTTTGCAGAAAACTTTTTTATATATGGGTAAGGAAACCATCATAGAGATTCCGCTTAGCATTTCAAACAAAAGGGACAAATTAATTTGGCATTATGATAAAAGGGGGATTTATACTGTTAAGAGTGGATATAAGCTTGAATATATGCATAAATTCTTTGGTACAGGATTCTCTTCAGTTTCTATGGAAAGGTGGTGGAAATTACTCTGGCCCATGCATATTCCCCTAAAGGTGAGAATCTTTCTTCGGCATGTGTGTCACAATGCACTCTTTACCCTCTCCAATCTTTCATGACGCACCATTGTTCACTCAAATTTATACCAGAGATGTGGAGCTGATTCTGAGACTGTACCTCATGCGCTTTTGTGGTGTAAGTTGGCAAAGGATGTCTGGCGTCATACTATATTTTGGACACTGCTTCAACGCTTTAGAGGTCTCTCTTGTATAGATATTTTTTGCTATCTTCATGAGCAAATCTCTAGGGCTGATTGGGAATTGTTCAGCATGATTTTATGGTGTTGTTGGTACAATCGAAATATTGCTCTCCATACTACGAAATGTCATGGAAATATGGAGCTGATTGAATGGGGTATTGAGTTGCTATCTGAATTTCAGAATTCTCAAGTTATGACACCATTCTGCATTAATTCTTCCAAGACTACAGAGCTTGCCTCATGGTCACCTCCTCCTATGATAAGTCTTAAGTCGAACATTGATGTTACTGTAAAGAAGGACCATTCTTGGATAGGTATTGGTGCAGTGATCCGAGAAAGCAATGGGTGAGTTCTTGTTGCACTCTCACGACCTATGTTGGCCAGGGATACTGCTGAGATTGGTGAATTAATGGAAGTTTGAGAGGGTTTTCTATTAGAAAGACATAATTTGCAGGTCTCCTGGCTTGAATTAGATGCAGTCAATGTGGTATCTTAAATTGTTAGTGATAGTTCTTTGTGGTGTCCTGTGTCACACATTATTGATGATGTAAAGACACTTTGTAAGGTTGTGGGGGTTCAACATTGTCATTCTATTCCACGCAATTGTAACAAGGTGGCACATACCCTTGCAGTTGTTGCCTTTTCCTCTAAGAATGATAGAACTTGGCTTGACACTGAGCTTGACTGTATTAGTTCTTTCTTATGATTGATATATTTGTATTTCCAAAAAAAAAAAAAAACACCAAATGGTTAATTAATTTAAAAAATCTTCATGATTATTAATAGCACATTTTATATGTTATGTATTTAATGATAAAAAGTTATTAATAATGATACGTTACTAAGTGATTAACTAACATAACATTTAATTATAAAATGCTATGATGGAAAGCTTTTTCATTGCATAAAGAATAGAATGCTATCCGTGGATGTTATAAAATCCAATATTTGTTGTAGTGACAATTAATATGGAGACATTAATTTCAACGTGCAAAACACTAAGTTTTATTAAAAGTATAAATAAATTGAATTCATGTTTAGGGCTTCAATTTAGCCCTAACTAATTAAATAAATACATAAACATAAAAGGAAAAATAAGGAAAAGAAAAGATAGAATCGAAGCCTTCACATTGCAACTCACACCTTTGTTTTCGATCTCTCCTTTTTGATCTGTGTGTGTTTGTTTCAATGCGAAGAGGGCACCTTTTTATACGCATGAAAGATCACTTTGTAAGCGAGCATTTCAGAGAATTTAATGTGTGCATTTAATGTTGCACACAATAGGAAATTAATAAAATTAGGTGTTGCAACCATGAGCTTCTCACAACCGCCGGCCATGGTTGCTGCTTATCTATAAGCAACTCCAAGTCGCGCCTTTGTTACTAGTCATAATCGCTGGTAGCTCTTCGTGTCTCCAAGTCATGTCTCATGCATGTCTTGAGCATGACTCTTGATCGCCACCTGTGTCCACTCTTGACTCACGGCTACCTCAATTCTAGCTCCAATTTATTTCCTTATTCAATTCGAAATCTGATTTTCTTCCAAATTGTTTTCTGGATTTATTTCCCAATCTGAATGGATTCTTTACTTGTACTCAAAGAAATCCAACTTCGAATTTGATTTGCTTTTAGATACAAATTGATTGTGATCTCCAATTAATTCACTATTAATTACAACCTTGATTTCTTTCTAGAAGATTTTGAGTCGATTGGAAAATTGCTGATTCGACCCTTCACTTTCTTCTGATTTTCATTAGCTGCATTAAACCTTCAAAAATATAACAATTCTATCATTTTCTTCTCAAAACCTAAATTCAAAACCCAAAGCACAAGAAAAAATAAAAGTACTAATTTCACTTGAAAACACAACATAAATATAATAGGTAAAAATCAACATAAAATATTGAGAATTAATGACCAAACAATTTGCACCAGAGAGGAACTAGATAATCAACAAGGAAGTCCAAAATTTGATCAACATCGAATCTGTTAGGGAAGTCTGGTACCTTGATTGTTAGCAAGTGTCGTTATAGTTAAGAAGAAGAATGGCAAGTGGAGGGTCTATATCGATTTCACTAACTTAAACAAAGCATGCCCAAAGGACTCATTTCTACTACCACACATCGACATGATGGTTGACGCTACAAGTTGGGTATGAATTCCTAAGTTTCATGGATGCCTTCTTATGGTATAAGAAGATACTAATGCATCCGGATAGAGAATACCTCATTCGTAATAGTGTGGCACTTATTGTTCTAAAGTAATGCCATTTAGCTTGGAGAGTGTTGGGGCCACATATCAAAGTTTAATGAATAAGATGTTCTAAGATGAGCAAGGCAAAACGATAGAGGTCTACATTGACGACATGCTAGTAAAGTTGTTAGTTGTAAAGGAACACTTAAAGCATCTCAAACAGGCATTCAACATTATCAGAAAACACAACATGAAGTTGAATCTTGCCAATTATTCATTTGGTGTCGTTGTTTTAAAATTTTTTGGGCTTCATAATAAACCAGTTGGGCAAGGCAGCAAATCCTGAGTAGCTTAGATCAATCTTTTCGATCAAATCATCAAAATGCAAAAAAGATGTACAGAAGTTGGCCAGATAACTTGCAACTTTGAGTCAGTTCATAGCAAAGGTGTTTAAATGATGCCAGCCATTCTTTAACACCCTTAAGAAGAATAAAAACTTCGAATGGGATGCTAAAGTGTAAAAAAGCCCTTTAACAGCTTAAGTGTTACCTATCGAATCCACTTATGTTGTCAAAACCAAAAGAAGAGGAATTGTTGTATGTATATTTGGTAGTTGCCTCAACAGTTGTAAGTGCAGTATTGGTCAGAGAGAGAAATGGATAATAGAGTCTAGAGTACTATATCAGTAGAATGTTGCTCGACGCAGAGAGTAGGCATAGCCAGTTGGAAAAACTCATCCTGGCATTGGCCGTGGCAGCTCACAAGCTTGGGCCATATTTCTAGTGTCTTTTAATCATTGTCTACACCACCTTTCCACTCAAGAATGACTACACAAGTCTAAATTGTCTAGTTGACTCACAAAATGGTTAGTGGAGCTGAGCGAGTATGACATATCCTACTAGCTACTGACCATTATCAAGTCATATACTCTTGCTAACTTTACTCCCACTGGACAAGTTAAGGTAGGGAAAAAGCTATAGGTAACACAAAGGGATCAATGAAAGGGAAATGGATCTAGAAAGTAGATGGACTGAGCAACCAAAAAGGAAGTGGCTTGGGAATCATCCTAATTTCCCCAAAAAGAGACGTACTTGAACATATTATTATGTGTGACTTCAAGACCATGAACAATGAAGCAGAGTATAAAGCTTTGATTACAAATATGACGATCGCCTAAAAGATGTAGGTTACAAGACTAATAGTCTAGTGCGACTCTTAACAAGTGGTTTGTAGAACCCAGAAACTCTTGTTTCTATGATAAATAACATTTTTCGGATGAATAATGTTTTCAGATTAATAGTATTTTCGAATGAATAGTATTTTTGGATGAATAGTATTTTTGGATGAATGGTGTTTTTGGATGAATAACATTTCTAGATGAATAGTATCTATATGAATAGTGATTTTTTCGGAAAGCGGACCTCGAAATCAAAAGTTCTGGAATAAGTAATAGAGTATAAGGAACTGAAACGGATAAAAAATGAGTCTATTTGAATAGATTTTAAGAGCTCTGGAGACAATCAAACGAAAATACCCTTAATGGAAGAATAATGAATATTGTTGATTTTAAATCCATTTGATTTTTTTTTTCAAAACATGGAATGGAGAGCTAAGATATCCAATTAGAGTATTTTGTGGTCAATTTGATGGTTGTCTAGCCTCAAAGGTTCTTAAAGCTAAGTATTTTCGACATGTTGAGTTTCTTGATGCCAAGTTGAAACCCGGTAGCTCACATCTTTGGAGAAGCATTCTCTGGGCTAGAAGTCTTTTGTTCAAAGGTCTATGATGGCAAGTGGATAATGGAGAAACTATTCGAGCCTTCAAGGACCCATGGATTCCTAGAATGAGTAATTTCTGATCTATTACCATTGCTGTAGATGAAACTGTAAAGGTTTTAGCATTCATTTCACCAAGTCAACACTCATGGAATCAAGCAACTTTGCAGAAAATACATACATGTATTATTATTTATTTTTTCTATTAAATAGTTTATTAGTTAAAATAGAGATAATAATACATTAAATACCAATTTCATAATTTGTTAGGATTTTAGTTGAAAATCCTAGGTTCACAAATTAGAAATATATAATTTTTTTTAATGTGATTAAAATAAATATATTTCAAATAATTGGTAGTTACAATGTGAATTAGATTTTAAGAGTTAAAATTGGGTAATCTCACATTAAATCTAATCTTCATAATTAAAGAGTTTAGATTATATAGATTAGATCTTTCATAATAAATTAGATTTTTAAGAGTCAAAAATCTGGTAATTTATTAGGTGTTAATAGGATGATAATTTTAGTAACATACTGATTCCTAGTAACTTAGATTATACTTGTTAGCCGTTAATAATCTAAGATGATGACTAGGAATATTAAATAGAAAACCCTAATCCTAAAATAGTGAGTGGGAGAGGGATATATGACAATATATCTCACGGTCTCCATCGTTAGTTCAACACCGTGAGATTTGAGTGGCGCCTCGAGATGTCTTTGTTTTCGTCCCCCTAAGGGTGGTGTCCATTTGGGTCAATATCAAGGTTGACTTCCTAACAGATAAGATTTCTGGATGTATTTTGGGATTGACCTACCCTAAGGCTGGCAATTCTCAAGTTAAGTCTGAAGAGATCTGAAATGATAGGTTACACTCAAAAAGGAATAAATTAATTAGTTAGTTTATTCCTTGACTAAAATAAGCGGTAGTCAGATAATATAGGAATAAGAGTTATTCTGTTATATTATTCGACTGAGATTTTTTCAATCTAACATATAAATATTTGACTTACCCTAAGGTGGCATTTATTTGTGCCATGTTAGATTATCGTGGTATAGTAATTCTTTTTAGGGTATTTCTGATTCATTATTCATGTATCATGCATCATGTTTAATTTTATGCTAAAACTTGTGATATTCATATGAAGCAAATTTTGAATAAAATGTTTTGTTTATTTATTTCAGCAATGCTGTCACCTTTAATTACCATACTTGTCAATGATAAACTGAATGGGGATAACTATGTTAAATGGAAAAATAATATGAACGCTATTATGGTCTGTGAGGATCTAAAATTTATCCTGACGGAAGGAGTGTCATCCTATGCCACCTGCAAATGCTAAATGTAATGTACGCGAAAGCTACCAAAATTGGGTTAAGGCTGATGAAAATGCTCGTTGCTACCTATTAGCAGGAATGTCCGACGTGCTTGTTAAGAAGCACGAGGCAATGACTACAGCATCTCAGATGATGGAGTCATTACAAGGGATGTTTGGGCAACCTTCTAAGCAGCAGCGACATGAAGCTGTTTGTGCTGTTATGACTACTAAGATGAAGGAAGGGACATCAGTTCGAGAGCATGTCTTGAACATGATGACCTATTTTAATACAGCTGAAACTCATGGTGGCGTGATTGATGAGCCTAGCCAAGTGAGCATGATACTGCAAACTCTTCCAAAGAGTTTTATGCAGTTCAAGAGCAATTATGTTATGAACAAGTTGCAGTATAATATTACTCAATTGTTCAATGAACTCACTACTTATGAGTCCATGAATAAGGACAAGATTAAGTCTAGTGAAGCAAATGCTTGCTGAAACTTCCACCTCTAATAAGAAAAATAGGAAAATGACCACCAGTAAGGCTAAGGCAAATTCTAAGAAACAAGTTACCCAAAAGAAGAAGCAAAAGAGCTCTAAGGCTTCCAAACCCAAAGGAAAATGTTTTCATTGTGATGTGGAAGGTCACTGGAAGAGAAACTATCCAAAGTACCTCGAAGAGCTCAAGAACAAAAAGAAAATGAAAGGTAAATATGATTTACTTGTCATTGAATCTTGTTTAGTGGAAAATGAGTTATTTACCTGGATAATTGATTCAGGAGCCACTAATCATGTTTGTTCTTCTTTACAGTTGATTGATTCTTGGAGGGAGATTGATGAGGGCGAGTTTAGCATGCGAGTTGGCACTGGGGATGTCGTTTCAGGTAGAACAGTGGGAGAAGTTAGACTTTAATTTTCAAATAGTTGTTTTATTGTTTTGAATAATGTTTATTATATTCCGAATTTTAGAAAAAATTTGATTTCAGTTTCTAGATTAATGAAACATAATTATTCAATTTCTTTTAGTAATAAAGATGTTATTATTTCTAGAAATGGTTTGAATATTTGTTCCGGAATATTAGAAAACAACATTTACATGTTAAGATTGTTAACACGTAATTCATTGCTCAATGCTGAATTGTTTAAAGTTGAAAAACCTAAAGCAAAGCGATAAAAGATTTCTCCTAATGATGATACTTATATTTGGCATCTAAGACTTGGACATATTAATCTTAACAGAATAGACAGACTATGACGCGACCCGAACCGGATACCTCTAACTCTGATCCGGTTGATCACGCCGGGCACCCCAACGGATCCCTCTCAGACCCGACTCGTCGAGCTAAGCGAAACCCGTGAAGCGAACCCTAAACTCTTTCATACTTTCTGAAACATCGTTGGATTGGGTTTTCTTTAAAAACTAAAAACGCGTAGGAAAAATTTTTGATTTTAATTTTAAATTCATTTTCGAAACTTATTTTTCTAACAAATTTTCGGCAGCATAACAGCTGCATTTTTAACGTTCCCGAAAAACCTGTTTACAAAAATATCAACACTTCGACTAAAATTTATCACCAACCCAACTTCTGATTGCCCGTAGGCCTCAATCATGCATTTGATTGTTAAATCAACTTATGAAAATTCAAATGACATTTAATAAACCGCATTTAAGTCAAAAATAGTTTAAAAACAGTTGTAAATAAATAATTACAACTTTTAAATTACTTATACATTTCAAAAGATATTTACATGAAGATAAATGCTGAAACAAAATGAGCTACTCAATGATGTCGTGTCGCGCTGGCTCACCCGCTGGAGGTAATGCTACTGATCGGCTACCTGCTGTGAGTACCTGAGGAGGTTTTTATATAAAACAGAAAAATAATGAGCTAGAAGCTCAGTGAGTGATAATATTTCGTTTCTTTGAAAATCTGATTTTCAAAACGTCCTCCTCTGAAAACGTTTGAAGACTATTCTTTGTTTCGAAAGTATTTCAAGTTTAAATCTCTTAAACATCAACTTAATCAAGAGAATTCATTTCTAAGCACATGCACGTATTTAACTACAAAACTTGCAACTGTAAATCATAAATAACTTAAATAATTTCTTTTCTTTCAAATCTGTTTTTCTCTTTTTAAAATTGTTTCCTGATATCTTATAAAATTACCATAGTATCCCTAAATCTGGGGTCTCTTAAGTCTAACGGCTATGTGCGAAATTGCCCAGCGCTAACCATAGCTCGTCAACTCTTGAGACATCTCGCGGCTATGTGCGGAATTGCCCAGCGCTAACCATAGCTCGCCTGCTCTAAGACATCTCGTGGCCATGTGCGGAATTGCCCAGCGCTAACCATAGCACACGAAACACTACCCCACATCAGTAATGGCGACTCGACTGACAGACTCTGACACTTATCCCCCATGTTAGTGACTTATCTCTTCCCAGGACTGTGCCAACTGAAGTGGGATAGACCGATCAGGTCTAAACTGCTCTGTAATCTCTGAAAATCCCTGAGGGGATACTTTCTGGTTTTTAAAACACTTTTCCTTTTCTACTTTAACTTTCAGGTGCAAAAGCACAAATCTCTTTTCTGAGTGCGTAAAGCACTAAATCTGATTTCTGAGTGCATTAAATACTATGATATCTTTGGTAAGTGCAAAAGCACAAAATAACATCATTTCAATCTCTAAATTCATGCTCATATCAATGCATTTAAAGTAATTTCATGCTGTTACTCATCAAATTAACTTAATAATATCAAATACTTTTAAAATCTTTCAAATAAAGTTTACTCACTCACAAAACTGATGACTGGAAATAGCGCGTGCAGAGCCCCTAATCCTCTCGCCTCGATCATCGAGCTCCCTCGTCACCCATTATCTTCCTCGCGAAATCGCTATTTCTCTTCGCTTTGACTTAGTTTAGGGACTGTTTTGGGGGTGATTTTGGACTGGGTTCGGTTGGATCTGAGTTCGGTTTGAGCTGGTTTTCTTCCTCTTTTCTTCCCCTCTCTTCCTCTCTCTCTTTCTCCCTTGGTTTCGCCGCCGCACGGCGCTGTCTTCGCCGCAAGTCTACTGTCCGATCTGCACGCGTAGAGAGTTGTTCTAGACGCTGGATCAGCTCCGTTTCAGCTCCGTTCAGGTCGAGTTTAAGCTGATCTAGGTGCAGGTTGGGTTGGAGTAGCTCGTCGGCGTCTCCTCCCCGTAGATCGAAGCTGTCTCGTCGGCCGTTGCAGCTCGTCTCCACCTAGATCTGTCATGGTTCTACTGCAGGTTTTGCTTCGGTTCGCGGCGGCTGGATGGCTGGACGGCGATGGCGCACGGCTGGACGGCGATGGCGCACGGCTGGTCGGCGTTGGTAGCTTCTCTTTCTTCTTCTTCTTCTTTTTCTTTCTTTTCTCTCTTCTTTCTTCGCGAGAAAGAGACTGGTTCTGTTTGTTGATTTAAAAGTCAACACATCTTCTTGGCTTCTATTTTCCTCCACATAAATCTCATTAATTTCACTTACACCCTAAAACAATTTCATTATCCTCCCTTAGATTATAGCTTAATCTTACTACGACCACAATTATTAAAAATTATCTTCACTTTAGTCCCTTTTTACATTAAAGATTATTCGATTCCATTTACCATTTTAACTTCCCGTTTAATCTCCAATTGAGTTTAAATCAATTCCTATGGGTTCTCTATAACCTTAAACGTCTCCATAATTAATTTAGGGTCTCTAATCGACACTAAGGGACTATTCCTGGGAATCCGTACAATAATAAAAATAGAGGGTTTACAGACTAGTAAAGAGCGGAACTTTAAGTGAGTTAAAGATCGGCACTTTACCTGTTTGTGAATCCTATTTAGAAGGTAAAATGACTAAGAGATCTTTTAAGACAAAAGGTTATAGAGCCAAAGAACCGCTAGAGCTTATACATTCGGATGTTTGTGGTCCAATGAATGTTAAAGCTAAAGGTGGTTATGAATATTTCATCACATTCATTGATGATTATTCTAGATATGGGTATGTTTACCGAATGCAATGAAAGTCTGAAACTTTTGAAAAGTTCAAAGAGTTTAAAACTGAAGTTGAAAATCAATTAGGTAAAACATTGAAAGCTCTACGATCAGATCGTGGAGGAGAGTACCTTGATACAGAGTTCAAGGATTACTTGATTGAGAATGGGATTATATCCCAACTCACAGCTCTTGGAACACCGCAGCAAAATGGTGTTGCAGAAAGGAGAAATCATACCCTACATGATATGATGAGATCTATGATTAGTTTTTCATCTTTAAATAGTTCTTTCTAGGGATATGCATTGCAAACTGCAGTATATATCCTGAATGTAGTTCCTTCAAAGTTTGTTCCTAAAACACCTTTAGAGTCGTAGAATGATCGCAAAGCTAGTTTGCAACATTTTCGCATATGGGGGTGTCCAGCACATTTGCTGAAAAATAAGACTGGAAAACTGGAACCACGTTCACAAGTTTGCCTATTTGTAGGGTACTCCAGAGAAACTAGAGGCGGATTCTTTTATGATCCTCAAGATAACAAAGTGATTGTATCGACAAATGCTACGTTTCTTGAAGATAATTACATAAAAGAACATAAATCTCGAAGTAAGATTGTACTCGAGGAGTTATTGCCTGGTTCGACCAATATCCAATCAACAATAGTTGTTAATAATAACATAGTTAAGACCACATCTGATCGTCAGACAAACTTCCATCAGAATCATCTATTACCTCGTCATAGTGGAAGAGTTATTAGACTACCAATTTGCTACAGAAAAATCGAAGAGGCACAGATTGCTATCTCTGATGAGTGTGTAGATGATCCATTGATATATCATGATGCAATGGAAGATTCTGATAAGGAAGAATGGCTTAAAGCTATGAATCTCGAGATAAAGTCTATATACGCAAACTCAGTCTGGGAACTTGTGGATTAACCAGATGGGGTAAAACCCATAGGTTGCAAATGGATCTATAAGAGGAAGAGAGGAGTGGACAGGAAGGTGGAAACCTTCAAAGCTAGGCTAGTGGCAAAAGGTTATACTCAAAAATAAGGAGTTGACTATAAACAAACTTTCTCACCAGTAGCCATGATTAAGTCCATTCGTATTCTTCTATCCATAGCTGCATGTCTTGATTACGAGATATGGCAAATGGATGTCAAGACTGCGTTCTTGAATGTCAATCTTGATGAAAGCATTTATATGGTGCAACTAGAGGGATTCGTGATCCAAGGTCAAGAGCAAAAGGTTTGCAAATTGCAAAGGTTTATTTATGAACTTAAGCAAGCTTCTCGATCTTGGAACATTAGATTTGATGCTTCGATCAAGTCTTATGGTTTTAAGCAAAATGTCGATGAACTTTGTGTATGCAAGCGTATCATCGATAAGAAAGTGGTTTTCCTCGTACTTTACGTCGATGATATTCTACTCATTGGGAATGATGTATGAGCATTATCCGATGTAAAGAACTGGCTTGTTAACTAATTCCAAATGAAAGATTTGGGAGAGGCTAGTTATATTCTTAGGATCCAAATCATACGAGATCATAAGAACAAACTGTTAGCATTGTCTCAAGCATCATACATTGATAAGATCCTTGTACGTTATTCGATGCAGAATTCCAAGAAAAGTTATTTACCTTCTCAGCATGAAGTTCACTTGTCTAAGGAACAATGTCCTAAGGCACCTCAAGAAGTTGAGGATATGAGACAAATTCCCTATGCCTCTGCAGTAGGCAGTCTCATGTATGATATGCTATGCACGAGACCTGACATATGTTATTCGGTGGAAGTAGTCAGTCGTTATCAATCTAACTTAGGATTGGATCATTGGGTAGCAGTAAAATATATTATCAAATATCTTCGGAGAACGAGAAACTATATATTAGTATATTCTGGTGAGAATTTGATTCCAACAGGATATACAGATTCTAATTTTCAATCGGATAAGGATTCTCGAAAATCCACGTTAGGGTCAGTATTCACCCTAGGTGGTGGGGCTATAGTATGGAGAAGTGTTAAGCAATCTTGTATCGCTAACTCCACCATGGAAGCAGAATATGTAGCAGCTTGTGAAGCAGCTAAAGAAGCAGTTTGACTTCGTAAGTTCTTGACAGATTTAGAAGTTGTTCCAAATTTGGATAAGCCAATCACACTTTATTGTGATAATAGTGGTACAGTGGCTAATTCCAAAGAACCAAGAAGCCATAAATGTGGAAAGCATATAGAAAGAAAATATCATCTCATCAGAGAGATAGTACATAGAGGAGATGTGTCGGTGATGAAAATAGCTTCACAGGATAACCATGCTGATCCGTTTACAAAAACGTTAATGGCTAAAGTGTTTGACGGTCATCTAGAAGGTCTAAGATTACGAGATATGTCTTATTTGCTTTAGGGCAAATGGGAGATTGTTAGGATTTATGCTCTAAGAGCTTATAATTTGTAAACGTTTAAATAAATAATAAATAAATAAAGTTTATTTTATTCAAATTAATGTGCATTTATGAAATGTTTTTTTCATACGAATATTATATAACATCCATGATTACTCATGTAGTCTCAAATTAAGTATGTAAGTGTTATATACAAGAGGATTTAGTTTGAGATTAGTAATAAAAAGAGTCCGTAAAAAACAAACAAAACTGAGTACTTTGTTTGTGGTAAATGTACAGTTGCGGTCCATTTCGTATTTGATACGATAATATTATCCGGGATTATTCATGTGGCGATATTAAAATAGAGGCACTTATATAATAGAGATTATATAGGGCTAAACCACAATAAAATGAATTTTTTATTAATATCCGTTAAACAAAGAAATTCTTCTTTATCATGTAGATGATCATATATGGATTGATCTTAATCCTGAGTGTTTTATGGGCCCCTATTTGTTAGGTCATGTCTTTTGATTTACATGGGTGAGACTATTATAGATTTACGGTCAATAAGCTTCGTACTTTGGAGATGTGATTTAATAAGTGGCTGGGAACATTCTACACAATAGTGGAATCCACTCTTTCTTGCAAGAAATAAACGAGTAGTTCCCTTAAGTGTTGATTCGGGTCTTAAACAATAAGAGCGCTCAACTTTCTGTTTACGAGTAAACGAAAAGATAAATTCATAAGTTGTTATGGATATATTGTTCATTAGAGAATCAATGGTACTTAATGGAACAAGATATAATTAGAGAGGTATAACGGATTTTTATAACCTAGCGCTAATTATGAACTACTCGTGGATGATCAAACCATATGAAATGATTAAATCAATGGACACTGAAAATTCAGATTGTGTAAAACATTACAATTTTGAGAGTGCAACCTTAAGTTTTTAGTGGAGTAACTCTAAGGTTAATAATAGTGAATTATTAATTAAAAAGTTTAATTAATAATTCTGATATTATTGGAGCTCAAATTGTAGGTTCATTTGGTCCCCTTGCTAGCTCACAACCACATAAAGAAACAAGTTGAAGAATATAATTGGATTGTCCGATTATTGGTGTACATATAAATTTATGTATATGTTCATAAATTATTTAAATAATTTGATTATTTAAATATTTATAATTATTTAATTAATGGTTAATTATTTAATTATTTGTAGAGGTCATGGGTTCAATTTTAAATGATGTCATTAAATTAATTATGATTTAGAATCATTTAATTTAATGAAAAATCATTTAATTAATTAATGAAAATAATAATTTTAATTAGAATAAGATTTCATTTAAATTATATTAAATGAGTTTTAATTTAATAGGAATTATATTCCATATTAAATTAAAAGAATAGAATTCTAACCCAATAAGGAATTTGATTCCATATTGGAAATGAATTATGTCTTTCAATTTTAATAGGATTTTAAATTCCTTGTTAAAATTGAAGAACCCTAGTTTGCCAATATAAAAAGATGTTTTTATGATTGGTGATAAATAGTGGTGGTAGAGAGAATTTTTGGCTACTTGAACCAAAAATTTTCATTGATTAAAAATCACCAAATCACCATCTACTTCAAAAAGATCTTCAAAAAGATTGAGCCCACACACAGTTTCTTTTGTGAAGAGTCATAGCAAGGAAGATCAGGTGGTGAAGAATCTACGAATCAAAAGGGATAAATTCAATCTTCATGCAATGTAAGATTCGATCTTATTAATTTAATTATTGAATCGTTATTACTAGCATCGATCAGGCATATTTTGTTTGAAAATTGTTAAAATCCACATTTCTGCATTCGTATTAAAATCGATTTTTTCCTTCATGTACCTCATGCGCTTTTGTGGTGTAAGTTGGCAAAGGATGTCTGGCGTCATACTATCTTCTGGACACTGCTTCAACGCTTTAGAGGTCTCTCTTGTATAGATATTTTTTGCTATCTTCATGATCAAATCTCTAGGGCTGATTGGGAATTGTTCTGCATGATTTTATGGTGTTGTTGGTACAATCGAAATATTGCTCTCCATACTAAGAAATGTCATGGAAATATGGAGCTGATTGAATGGGGTATTGAGTGTAACACCCCCTACCCGCCCTTTTTACCAGACGACTCCAAGGGGTGCTACAGTTATATTTCTTTTTTTACAAAATCTAATATATAAAACCATATATTCATTTATTCACATCAAAATACAAATTTCGAAATCAATCTTACAAAACCTTTAAAAAAAATCCTTTTATTTCAAACGAAAAAACTGACAGAGTTTCCTCTGAAATTCGGACTTTCCCAATCTGTTACAAATCATGATATTCATATCCAAAACATTTCTTCCACAAACATATTCAAAAACTGTAACCAAACTCCGTTTGGTTCATCCTTTTTCATAAGTATCACATGCACCAACATATTTCCACAACTTGACTTTTCTTTATCAAAAACACTATTTTAACATTCAAATACATATATATATGCGCACAAATACAAATTGAAACTTTATGTACAAAACCAAAGATAATATATATATATATACCCAAAAATATATGTGGAAGGATAGATGTGACTGTCTCAGCTCACTGCAGATGCTTTCTCTTCAATCTTCGCCCTCTTTATGCAATCTACTACCTACGAGCGGAAATTCCAACGCGCTAAGCATATTTGCTTAGTGGGTGTACACAAAACTCAATATTTATATTTTCACACAATCAATTTATAAAATTAATAACAAAATATTATAATTTATCAATAATTCAATTTAATATCCAAAAGAAATTTAAAAACGATACATTGATCAAAATAATTCTCATAATAACTTTTCATGCCCCAGTAAACACAAGCACGATACTATGGACTGGTAGTCGGGTTTTCCAACATCAGACACTCGGGTGATTGCTGTTGCGAATGTTAAGAAATTTCGTTCTCGAAATTTACCTTATTCGAATAGTTGCGGATACTGCTGTTGCATTATCTCCTCGCTCTCCCAAGTAGCTTCTTCAATTTTATGGTTCCTCCAAAGGACTTTAACCAATGGAATTTTCTTGTTCCTCAATTCCTTGATCTCCCGGTTTAGAATCCGCACAGGCTCCTCTTCATATGATAAATCGGGCTGTACATCGATGGCTTCGGTCAATATGATGTGAGAAGGATCCGATCTGTATCTCCTTAGCATTGATACATGACATACATTATGTATCTTCTCTAGTTCAGGAGGTAAAGCTAGTCTATAGGCCACCAGTTCCACTCGTTCAACGATTTCATATGGGCTGATAAACCTAGGACTTAACTTTCATTTCTTACCAAATCTCAATACTTTCTTCCACGGAGATACCTTAAGGAAGACTTTATCCGCAACCTCATATTTGATGTCTCTTCTTTTCAGGTCTGCATAAGACTTCTGTCGATCGGATGCAGCTTTCAATCTTTCTTTAATAATCTTGATCTTCTCTTCAGTCTGTCTCACCAAATCAAGCTCTATTACTTTACTTTCACCCAGTTCAGTCCAACACAAGGGTGTCCTGTATTTCCTTACTTACAGAGCTTCATATGGTACCATGTTTATGCTTGTTTGATAACTGTTATTGTATGCAAATTCTATCAATGGAAGATGGTCAACCCAACTTCCTTCAAAATCAATGATACAACTTCTCAGCATAGCCTCTAGCACCTGAATCACTCTCTCTGATTGCCAATCTGTCTGTGGATGAAAAGCCGTACTGAAATTCAATCGAGTGCCCAAGGCTTCAGGCAATTTCTTCCAAAACCGTGATGTAAATCTTGAATCTCTATTTAATATGATGGACACCGGTATTCCATGTAACCGAACTATTTCCCTTATATACAACTCTGACCAATTTCTCAAGTGAATAATCGGATCCTGACAAGTAAGAAGTCTGCTGACTTGGTCAATCTATCCACAATCACCCAAATTGCATCACGTTTACCCCGAGTAAGAGGTAGACCTGCAACAAAATCCATGGTGATACGGTCCCACTTCCATGGAGGAATGAATATTGGCTATAATAATCCTGTTGGAACCTGATGTTCACCTTTCACTTGCTAACATGTCATGCACTTGGTGACATAATCTACTACATCTCTTTTCATACCGGACCACCAGTAAGAATTCTTCAAATCCTGATACATTTTCGTACTGCCGGGATGCATTGCATACGAACTATTGTGCATTTCCTTTAGAATTATCTATTTCAATTCATCATCGTTTGGAACATAGATTCTGTCTCTAAAATACAAATAACCATCGTTCTTGATTTCAAAATCAGTCTTTTTCCCCTCTTGAACTTGTTTGTCGATGACTATTAGCTTTTCATCCTATTTCTGCTTTTCCTATATCTGTTGAATCAGACTTGGCTTGACTTGTAGCTCAGCTATTAGTACACCATCATCTGTCATCATCAACTGGGCATTCATAGCTCTTAAAGCTACCAGGGACTTTCTACTCAAAGCATCAGCTACCATATTTACCTTTCCCGGGTGATTGTCAATGATGCAATCATAGTCTTTAATTAGCTCCATCCACCTCCTTTGCCTCAAATTAAGCTCTTTCTAAGTAGGCAAATATTTCAGGCTCTTATGGTCGGTATAGATATAACATTTTTCACCATACAAGGTAATGCCTCCAAATCTTTAAGGCAAAAACTATGGCTGCTAGCTCTAGATCATGAGTAGGGTAATTCCTTTCATGAGGTTTCAACTGTCTGGAAGCATATGCTACTACCTTTCCTTCCTGCATCAACACACAATCAAGCCCATTAAGTGAAGCATCACTGAATATCACAAAATCCTTACCAGATACTGGCTGCGTAAGGATTGGAGCCTCAACTAACATCGTTTTAAGCTTTTCAAAGCTTGCTTGACATTTTTCATTCCACTCAAATTTAACATCCTTATGAAGCAACTTAGTCAATGGAGTTGCAATTGTTGAAAATCCATTCACAAATCGTCTATAATAACCTGCTAATCCCAGAAAACTCCTGATTTCCGTAACATTCTTAGGAGGTTTCCATTCCATAATCGCCTTCTATCTCTTTTGGATCGGCTCTAATGCCCTCTGCAGATATAACATGTCCCAGAAATGCAATCTCATTCAACCAGAATTCACATTTGCTCAATTTAGCATATAACTTCTTCTCTCTCAAAATCTGCAATACCGTCCGAAAATGTCTATCATGTTCTTCTGAAGTCTTAGAATACACCAAAATATCATCAATGAATACCACCACAAACTAATCCAAGTAAGGACGGAAGATACAATTCATCAGATTCATAAAGGCTACAGGTGCATTCGTTAGCCCAAATGGCAGTCACAACAAATTCATAATGTCCGTATCGCGTTCTGAAGGCTGTTTTCGGAATATCTAACTCTTTTACCCTCAACTGATGGTACCCCGATCTGAGATCAATCTTGGAGAACACACTGGCTTCTTTCAACTAATCAAACAGATCATCAATCCTAGGCAAAGGATACTTATTCTTGACTGTAAGCTTGTTCAATTGCCTGTAATCTACACACAGTCTCAACGACCCATCCTTCTTCTTAACAAATAATACAGGAGCTCCCCATGGGGATACACTGGGTCGTATAAATCCCTTGTCTAGCAATTCTTGTAACTGTATCTTCAACTCCTTCAACTCAGCAGGTGCCATCCTATAGGGAGTAATCGAAACTGGTGTAATACTTGGCACTACATCAATAACAAACTTAACCTCTCTTTCTGGTGGTAAACCAGGTAACTCCTCCGGGAACACATCTGGATAATCACACACAGTAGGTATATCCTGAAGATCAGATCTAATCATCTGAGAATCAATCACATGTGCTAGATAAGCTTCACATCCTTTTCTAATCAATTCTCTAGTAGTAATGACTTAAATGACATTAGAGAGGAAATCTGATCTCTCTCCCACCATGGTTACTTCTACATCATCTATTGTTTTAAGGGTAATTCTCTTCCGCTGACAATCAACGACGACCATATGCTTGGATAACCGATCCATGCCCAATATTACATCAAACTCATGGAAAGGTAATTCCATCAGATCACCTGGAAAATCATACCCCTGAATCCGAATAGGACAATCCTTGTATACCTTGAGTCACAATCACACTGTGACCCGATGGATTGCTCACTAGAATCTCATGCTCAGTGACATCTGCCTTTAAGTTTCTCTCTCTAGGGATTGATGTGCAAATGTAGGAATGCATAGGTCCAGGATCTATCAATGCACGTGCTGAAATATCAAAAATAGAAATCATACCCACTATAACATCTGGCGCATCCTGCTCCTCTTGAGCCCTAATGGCATATGCACGCGTTGGAGTGCTCGTATCCTGTCTACCCACTGACTCCTAAGCAGCTTTCTGACTGCTCTCTCTAACGTCTGACTGACTCGGTCTCCTATCTCTCAGAGCTGTCATCTCTGATCTCACCGTTTGTGGGGCAGAAGTGGTCTTATTCTTCGGGCAATCTCTATAGAAATGGTCATGTGACCCACATTGGTAACATGCCCCTGACAGTCTCCTACACTCTCCTGAATGCCTCCTCCCGCAATGCTCACATGGAGGCAGTGCTGATCCTCTAGCTATACTCTCAGGGGTATTGGCCACTGATGAGGCGGATTGGCCTGACCTGGCAGTGGATCCCTATCCTTGCCTCTATATCTGTGGCTGACTGCTAGTCTGGGGTCTCTTCTGTTTCTTGCTGAGTGGATAGGATGCACTGGACTGTCCCTGACCCCGTCTCTGTTGGCTTCTATCTTTTCTGGCCTATTCCTCTTTCTTTACTCTTTCAACATTCAAGGCCGCTGAAACCAGTAGTGGAAAGTCTTCTAACTGAAGGGCTGTCACCTGGAATCGTATGTAATCATTCAATCCATCTTCAAACTTCCTGCACCTAACTGCCTCAATCGCCACTATCTCTTTGGCATATTTACTGAGCCTGATGAACTCTCTCGCATACTCAGTAACTGTCATCTGTCTCTGCTTCAGGTTGATGAACTCTCTCTTCATTTGATTCATGTGGATACGACCAACATATTTCCTCCGAAACTCTCTCAGAAAGAACTCCCAGGTCCTCTCCTCTGGCCGTACCAAATCTGCTACTGAAGTCCACCAATGGTAGGCATCCTCCTGTAGTAAAGAAACTACACACCCTACCCTCTTCTCAATGGTGCAATCCATCTGCTCTAAGATCCCCTCGGTCCGCTCTAACCAGAACTCAACAGCAGATGCATCCTCATCTTTCCTACCATGGAAATCAGTAGGTTTGTGCTTCGCTAGTCTCTCGATCATAGACTTCCGTGGCGCGGCTTGGGCTACATTCTGGAAAAACTCAACCATCTGCTGCATAAACGCTGGCTGACCCCTAAGCCTCCTGACGAGCCATCCTCGGACTCGCAGACTCACCAGGAACTCCCCCAGCTACACTGGCAGGACTCTCAGACTCCGGTCTCTCGCTGCCCTCAGCTCTTTGGGCATCAAAGGGTTCCATTTCTTATCCTATATTAGACAGAAGAGAAATCTACAGGTCAAAGTCACATCTTTCCATTTTCATATACAAATGCATGTTTATTCAAATGATAAAATACTTTTACACACATTTATATGTTTAGGTCTAGAAACGCCTAAACTAAAGCTCTGATACCACTAAATGTAACACCCCCTACCCGCCCTTTTTACCAGACGACTCCAAGGGGTGCTACAGTCATATTTCTTTTTTACAAAATCCAATATATAAAACCATATATTCATTTATTCATATCAAAATACGAATTTCAAAATCAATCTTACAAAACCTTTAAAAAAAATCCTTTTATTTAAACGAAAAAACTGACAGAGTTTCCTCTAAAATTCGGACTTTCCCAACCTGTTACAAATCATCATATTCATATCCAAAACATTTCTTCCACAAACATATTCAACAACTGGAACCAAACTCCGTTTGGTTCATCCTTTTTCATATCTATCAGATGTACCAACATATTTCCACAACTTGACTTTTCTTTATCAAAAACACTATTTTAATATTCAAATACATATATATATGCACACAAATACAAATTGAAACTTTATGTACAAAACCAAAGATAATATATATATACCCAAAAATATATGTGGAATGATATATGTGACTGTCTCAACTCACTGCAGATGCTTTCTCTTCAATCTTCGCCCTCTTTATGCAATCTACTACCTACGCGCGGAAATTCCAATGCGCTAAGCATATTTGCTTAGTGGGTGTACACAAAACTCAATATTTATATTTTCACACAATCAGTTTATAAAATTAATAACAAAATATCACAATTTATCAATAATTCAATTTAATATCCAAAAGAAATTTAAAAACGATACATTGATCAAAATAATTCTCATAATAACTTTTCATTCCCCTAGTAAACACAAGCACGATACCATGGACTGGTAGTCGGGTTTTTCCGGCATCGGACACTCGGGTGACTACCCGTCGGCGATGGCAACTTCTCTTTCTCTTCTTCTTCTTCTTTCTTCTTTTCTTTTTTCTTTTCTTCTTTTGGTTCGGCGAGATTGGTTTCTGTTTTTTTTGCTTTTGAGTTTTGACTTCTATTTTGTGATTTCTATTTTTCTCCACAAACAAATCCTATAATACCCATTTCGTCCCTTCAAAATTTCATTCTCAACCTTAGATTTTAGTTCAATTCTACTTTAACCACACAAATCAAATCCATCTTCAATTTAATCCCTCATCTTGTTAATTATAATAATAATAATAATAATAATACTATTCATGCATATAAAATTAGGGATGTTACATTAAGTTGCTATATGAATTTCAAAATTCTCAAGTTATGATTTCATTCTGCATTAATTCTTCCAAGACTACAGAGCTTGCCCCATGGTCACCTCCTTCCATGATAAGTCTTAAGTTGAACATTGAAGTTATTGCAAAGAATGACCATTCTTGGATAGGTATTGGTGCAGTGATCCGAGAAAGCAATGGGTGAGTTCTTGTTGCACTCTCATGACCTATGCTAGGCAGGCATACTGCTGAGATTGGTGAATTAATGGAAGTTTGAGAGGGTTTTCTATTAGCACAAAGACATAATTTGCATGTCTCCTGGCTTGAATTAAATGCAGTTAATGTGGTATCCTAAATTGTTAATGATAGTTCTTTGTAATGTCATGTATCACACATTATTGATTATATAAAGACACTTTATAAGGTTATGGGGGTTCAACATTGTCATTCTGTTCCACGCAATTGTAACAAGGTGGCACATACCCTTACAATCCTTGCCTTTTCCTCTAAGAATGATAGAACTTAGCTTGATAGTGAGTTTGACTGTATTAGTTCTTTCTTATGATTGATATATTTGTATTTCCAAAAAAAAAAAAAAAAAACCAAATGGTTAATTAATTTTAAAAATCTTCATGATTATTAATAGCACATTTTATATGTTATATATTTAATAATAAAAAGTTATTAATAATGATATGTTACTAAGTGATTAACTAACATAGCATTTAATTATAAAATGCTATAATGGAAAGCTTTTTCATTGCATTAAAAAAAAAAAAAAAAAAAAAGGAAAAAAGAATGTTATCCTTGGATGATATAAAATCCAATATTTGTTGTAGTGACAATTAATATGGAGACATTAATTTCAACATGCAAAACACTAAGCTTTATTAAAAAGATAAACAAATTGAGTTCATGTTTAGGGTTTCAATTCAACCCTAACTAATTAAATAAATACGTAAACATAAAAGGAAAAATAAAGAAAAGAAAAGATAGAATTGAAGCCTCCACGTTGCAACTCACACCTTTCTTTTCGATCTCTCCTTTCTGATCTGTGTGTGTTTGTTTCAATGTGAAGAGGGCACCTTTTTATACGCATGAAAGATCACTTTATAGGCGAGCATTTCAGAGAATTTAATGTGTGCATTTAATGTTGCACACAACAGGAAATTAATAAAATTAGGTGTCGCAACCATGGGCTTTTCACAACTACTAGCCATGGTCGCTGCTTAGCTATAAGCAACTCCAAGTCACGCCTTTGTTACTAGTCATAACCGTTGGTAGCTCTTCCGTAGCTTCAAGTCACATCACCATGCATGTCTTGGGCATGACTCTTGGTCGCCACCTGTTTCCTCTCTTGACTCACGGCTACCTTGATTCTAACTTCAATTTATTTCCTTATTCAATTCAAAATCTGATTTTCTTCCAAATTGTTTCTTAATTTATTTCTCAATCTGAATGGATTCTTTACTTGTACTCAAAGAAATCCGACTTCGAATTTGATTTGCTTGTAGATACGAATTGATTGCAATCTCTAATTAATTCACATTAATTGTAGCTTTGATTTCTTTCTAGAAGATTCTGAGTCGATTGGAAAATTGTTGATTCGATCCTTCACTTTCTTCTGATTTTACTGATGTAACACCCCAAATATTTTTAAGCATGCATATTATTTTAAATTGAAATTTGACATACAAAAGTAGAATAAGTATGAATATATACATATGATAAACCTTTAAATTCTATTTATGGATTCCCTAGTAATAGTCCCTAAGTGATATTTTGGAACCCTAAATAATTAATAAAAATGCCCAAAAAATGTAAGGAATTTTTAAAGATTGATGGAACCCTAATTAGAAAATAAATAGAAGGGGGTAAAATGGTCCTTCCCAATTGAAGTCTTTATGAGTTAATATAACAAGGGACCATTTAGAAGCAAAGATATCTATCTAGGGGTCAAGATAGAATTAAGCAAGAGTTAAGGATAAAAACCAAATTTGCAAGGACACACTTGACATTTAGAAAATGTTAGAGTATAAAAAGTTGAGGTTTTTCAACACTTAACACCAAAAACAAGAAGCAAACCGTGAAACCAAAGAGAGACCGTGAGGGAGAGACTTGTGGTGTTCAACCAAGCAAGGAACCAAGGTGAATCAAGTGGTTTCATGCAATTTTCAACATCCAAATTAAGTCTTTAAGCCAATCCAAAGTAGATAATCAAGTTTAGAGCAAGAACCAAGTGAAAAGAGGTTAGTTTTTATCATTTTGAACTTGTTTATGTGATAGTGTGTTGGTGTTGTTGTTGATGTTTTTGTTGAGCTTTGATGGGGGGTTTTTATTTATGGCATGAGTTGAGTTTAAAGAGACCAAAAACAAGAGCATATCATGTAGAGCCATGTAAGTTTGATAAGCTAGGGTTTTGGTGGAAGAAACACTAAGTTTAAAATGAATTGGTTTTGATTGAAAAATGTTGTTTGTTAGGTGTTCGATGAAATATCTAAAAGAGTTAGCACGAAAAATTTGAAAGAAATGAAATTGGTATGTGTTAGTGCATGAAAGACCATAGTGAGAGGTGTAGAAATCCAATGAAATTTGATGTTTTTAAGCATGATTCCATGTTGAAAACATATTAGAGAAACCTATGAACAAGTTAGAAATCAAATTAGACAACACCCACTTAAAAGTCTATATGAAGGGCATTAGTGGTTATCATGTAATGCCACTTCTTTTATGTGTTTAAATACATTAAATGAGTATAACTGAATGTAAATAACATTAAAGAAAAGAGAATTGAGATTAGAAGTGGAAAATGTGAAAATGGCACCTAAATTAGTGTTGAAAAAAGAGGTTTTTAGCTAGAAACCTTCACCTGATAATCGTTTCTTTTCGAACGACTTTTGGACTGACCTGAATGCAAGTTAGGGAGATGAATGGAGTAAGAATTGAAGAAAGAAGATCAAATGGTAGAGGGTTGCAATGCATTCGGCCTAAAGCGGTCCAAAACCATCAATTTTCGTTTCGAGCTTTAGAAAATTATTTCGCGCATATGGGTGTGTTCCTAGGTGAGAATAAGTGAGATTCATGGAAAGAAATCGAAATTTTAAAGTGTTGGTTAAGTAGAAACCTAGAAGAGAAGTTTGAAGGGAAAATGGGTTTCAATAGAGATTTGTGAGATTTGAAAGTATTTGGATCATTTAGGATTAGTAGATCATGCATTTTGATTTATGAAATGAACTTTTATTCATTATATATGTGTTTTTGAAAATTTAGGAGAGGAGGCAACTCAGGGAAGCCAAGGAAAATGAAAGAAGAAAGTGTGAGCTTCCACTGAAGGTTAGAATAACTCAAGGAAGGTGGTAAAAAGGTTGATATATATTTCATTTGAATTTTGTTTTCAATTATATGAATACATCTATTTAAAAAGTTAATATTTGAATGGTTTAATTAAATCGATTTGTTAGCTATGTTTGAATGTGTATTTGGAATGGCTATGTTAATTCAAATGAGAAATTGGATACCAAATGTAATTTGTTGGAATGATTTATGGAAATCTTTTAATTACGAGCTGGTGATTATGATAATACATTCTTTTGAAATATAAAATGAGCCCTAATAAACTTGAGTATTGGTAGGTGGAGATTGAAATTTGGCATGCCAATAAGATTATTATAGCAGTATTGCGTTGTTATGTTTTGAAATAAAATCAAAATAATTAATTTAAGGACTATGAGAGGCATCGAGTGTCCGGTTCCAAATGATTGATTTATATATGTGTAATGAAATTCGGCGGGTAAGCACCGAGTGTCCAATGCCAAAAATCTCATTTTTCAGTTCAAGGTATCATACTAGTGTTTACAAAGAGCAATGGAAATTGTTTTAGATAAGTTATGAAATTGTATGATAGAACTAGTTTCGAAAATGTAAAATGAGTTTGTTAAAATTATTTAAATTGAAATGTTTGTTATTTTTATTGCATGATATTTTTATATTCAAAATTGTAAATTCAAATTTAGTGTACACCCACTAAGCAAATATGCTTAGCGTCTTAGAATTACCAAGCGCAAGTAATAGATCAAGATAGGAGGGCAAAGATTGAAGAGAAAGTTCATCCTGCAGCAGGTCTATCGAGTCACATTCATCCATTCATCCATCCTTCCATATTTATTTTTGGGTATCTACTATGTTTAGTTGTGTATATAATAATTTCAATTTGTACTCATGTGCATGCATACATGTATTTGGTTTTAAAATGAGAACTTTTGTAAGAAAAACAATTTGTATATATATATATATATATTTGGGAAAATATTGTGTATATTAATAATGTTGAACCAAACGGAGTTTGGTTCCAATTGGTGAATATGATTGTGAAAAATTTTGTGTTGAAAATGAAAATATTGAATTTGTAACAGATTTGAAAAGTTTAAATTTTAGGGGAAACTCTTGCAGTTTTTCCGCCTGAAATAAAAGAGTTTAAATCAATTTGAAAAGTTTTTGAAATTCGCTATTTTGCTATAAATAAATTAAATATATGGTTTTCCAAATAAAGATTTCACAAAAACGACAAAGATAGCGCCCCTTGTACTCGTCTGGAAAAATGACGGGTAGGGGGTGTTACACCTGAGCTACATTAAACCTTAAAAATATATCAATTCTATCATTTTCTTCTCAAAACCTAAATTCAAAACCCAAAGCACAAGAGAAAATAAAAGTACTAATTTCACTTGAAAACACAACATAAATATAATAGGTAAAAATTAGAATGAATTATTGATAATTAATGACCCAACAATTTGCATCAGAGAGGAACTAGATAATCAACAAGGAAGTCCAAAATTTGATTGACATAGGATATGTTAGGGAAGTCTAGTACCCTGATTGTTATCAAGTGTTGTTATAGTTAAGAAGAAGAAGAAGAAGAAGGAAGAAGTGAGTTGTTGGTTTGGGGTGATTTCTCTCAAGCTTTTCATCCTCTTAGCTCCAAGAATCATCAAGAAAACAAAGTAAGTTAGTTGGTTGAATTTATAGTTAAATTGATAGAGTTTTTGAGGAGTTTTTATGGTTTTGTTGAAGATGGTGGTTGATAGATGAAGTGATGTTGATTGTGAGTTATTTGAAGGTTGTTTATCATGATTTTAAGCTTAGAATTGAATTACAATGTGGTATGAGTTTGGTTGGATTTTGTTATTGTGTTGAGGGTTAGGGTTTGAATGGATGATGATGATAATTGATGGGTTTAATTGATTTTAGTTTATTGAATGTTAGATGAGTTGAATTAGTAGTAATTTGTGTGATTTAATTGAAGAAAAATGAAATGAATGATTGTGTGTGTGGAGTTAGTATATGGCAAGAATGGTTGCCTAGTATGAGCATTGGATTTTAATGTGTTTAAGGGTTTTGGTTGATGAATTAATTGGTATGGGCATTATTGGTGGAAGGAGTTTTAATTAAATGGATGAATTGGTATGAAATTTAATTTTTGTTAGGTTGAAGGGCACCTTAAATTTTAATTAATTCATGTGATTCTATAGGATATTAAAGTGTTTGAATGTGTTTGGTATTGAATAAACACCAATGGAATGAAAGAAATGGAAATTAGAAAATGTTGGGTGAATTAGTAATAGAATTAGTTTGGATGTAATTGAAGTTTAGTTAAGGAAATGTGAATTTATTTTAATTATGAAATGGACATGTTATTGATGGATTTTGGGCTTGAAATGGTGAATTATAGGTGACTAAATTGAAGTCCAAAAGTCAAGAAAAATGGGAGAATTGAATAGCCACCAAGTGAGCAAAAATTGTGAGTGCAAAATTATATTTTTACCATGTTATGTTAAAGTTATTTTGATTGTGAAATAATTCAATTATTTCATGTTGTTATGGAAACAAATACGTGATTTAAATGTTCCATTTTAATTTGAATGTGTTATGGTTTATGTATGAAAAATACATGCAATGAAATGTGAATTATGTCATTCAAAACAATATATGGTTATTATGAGAAACTGAAAATAAATGAATTTATTTATGAGTGACATAAAGAAATTATTGAAATTTTCAAACCCAATGGATAACACTATCTGTCATGAAATTGACGGTATCTGAAAATATGTATCTGTTTAGACTCAATCGGAATATCTCTACGTGTATGGCAAGTCCTGGGATGGGATGTCACTAACTATAGGGGGAATTAAGTCTGTCAGTCGAGCCGTGTCGCTAAATATACGCGAGGGATATTATTTCACTGCGCTGCTTGCAGTATGGATTTAATCTACAGCGCATTAGTGGGATGTCTTCTGTATATGCTAGAAAGTGTGAAGAATGTTGGGCGTGAAGCACTGATGGCTGTCACTAATGCTGGGGATAGTAGTTCGTCTCGCCCAGTACGTGTGATCATTATCTGTATGCTTTTGGAAATCCATTGGTGGTTTTGAAATTATATGAAATTCTATTATATCTAAAACTGTTTTGAAATTCTGTTTTGTATGAAATTTTATGAAAATTTCTAAAATTGATTACCATTTTTAATATAAATTTTTATCTGCTAGTTTTGAATTTTATTATTTTGAATCTGAATTTTGTTAATATCGATTCTGAAGTTATATTTCTGAAAACTATAATAAATAGAAATTTTAATAAATATTTTAGGGAGGTTACCCTTTTAGAAAATAATTTAAGTTAGTAAACCTCGCACTCACTGAGCTTTCATAGCTCACATTCTATAAATTTTTGTTGAAAACCTCCCAGGTACAGGTTCCAGCTGACAAGATACACATTCCTCTCTATTTGAATAAAAGTGGCTAAAGAAATAAAATTTCTATGAATGTATAAGGATGACAATGCACAAAAGAATATATGAAATTTATTTTGGTTGTAAATATCTTTTGAATGTAAATTATTATTTGATTGTAAGTTTGGATTGTAAACAAATTTTTATGTTCAAATTTGATACTAAACTAATTTGATTTTATTTCCTTAGAAATTGTGGCTAGAGATTGCCATTAAAATGAATCTAAGGTCCAATTGGAAGTTGAGAAAATGTGTGAAACTTTAGAAGTGTAAATTTTAATTTGTAGATTGATTTTGTAAATTTTGGCAATCCAGAAAACAGATGAAACTTTGCCTAAATTTTTAAAAAAGATTTACTTTAGAAAACAATTTTTAATAAATTTTAAGTTTCTTTAAATTCTGGTGCTTTTCAGTTCTAAGCTTTGCTCCTAGGATTCCCAACTGGATGTAATTGAACAGAATCCAACTGGATTCCATGGGGTGCCAGGTGGGCACCTGGGCCCCGTAAAGGGAAAGACAAGGGTGGGTCCCGTCATCGAGTCTTGAAGGATTCTGTGAAGATTGTAATCTTTCTTATTGAAATAAGGATTTACTAAAAGCCTCTTAGAAAAATTATTATAAATCTCATGGTCGCTTTATAAATATAAATTGAATAAATCAAAAATCTGTATGTTTCTCATGTTAGACCCTAAAACTGAATAATCAAAATATTCACAAAATATCTAGAAAAGATATTTCATTTGTAAAACTATTTTGGAAACACATTTACTAAATCAGGTTAATAAAAAAATAATACATATTTATGCAAAAATTGTTTCTACTTAAATAATAATAATGCATTTTGTCATCATCATGTGACCCTTCTCGCGCATAATCTATACAAACTTGCAATGGATGCCTAGAAAAATGGGTTTTGTAAAAGAGTAAGCGCTAACATCTAATGAGTGGATATAACTTTTCTAAAAATATTTCTAATAAAACATAACATATTACTGATAATAATAAGTACTTCTCATAATTCAAAAGCATTTATATCTTAACAATAAAACTAAATAAAACTTTGATATCATAATACAACTGTAAACTTTTGTATGAATAATTTTTATATTTATAACAAAATATATTATGAAACTATTATCTGTATAAAACTTCTCTGAAAATAATAGAAAATCATTCTAAATCTGGTTTATAAAATATAAATTGGATATCTTATTGAAACTTTTTTGAAATCTCTTTTTAATACTGTATAGGCTTCTTTAGGTTAACCACCATGCTTCAAGCCTTCATTGGACTACTATCCACAAACTTATGGCTCTTATACACATGCGGTCTCCAATCTCATAATAAAACTGTAAACATCTGTAATATGAAAATCCTACACCAACTAGTACCTAGGGGAATTTAATCATACGTGGTAAAGATACTCAACACACACATAGAGTGAGAGATAACATCTGGTCATATACATGCTGGGCGACTCTCTATGACTTATACATGTAAAGTCTGCTAATCATTAGAGGGAAGGGTATTGTAATACCCTTTTTCGAATTTAGTATTGCAAAGGAAATGCAAAAGTATTGTAAATATAGTGGGCTAAATGGCCTCAATTATTGAGTAATGAAATAGATTAAATCTTTCTGATATAATTGAATTCTAATGAAGATTTCCGAATGGATTAGAGATAAATTCGAATCTAAAAAGTAATATGATAATTTATTAAAGTACATGAAGAAAATTATTGGCCAAGAAATTGTCATGAGAGCATGATTAAATGGATCTATTAGAAGTGATATAAGGGCATAATTGGAATTGAATAATATTGAATGCATAAAGTGTAGAGAAATGAAGGGCAAAATAGACAAATAAACTATTGGAATGAAGTGTAATTAAATGACCAACTTGAGGGGCAATTAGTTAACAAAATGAAGGATATAAAAAGGAGAAGAAGCTGCTAGAACTAGGCAGAACACACATAGCAGAAGCAGAAACAAAACAGAAACCAAAAAGGCAAAAAAAAAGAAAAAGAGTGCAGTTCGTCCAGCAAAAAAGCCACCAGAACAGCAGCTGTTCTTCACCTCTTTTCAAGCCATTTTCAGTGGATTTTAAACCCCAAAGGGTGGTAAACAAGCCTAGGGAAGTTTTCCAACAAGAATCGAGAGATTTGGAGAGGTAAGGATTGAGTTTTCACAACTTTCATGTGTGAAAAAGTAGATGGATGTTGTCTAGTGAGTTATGGATGGTTCTAATAAGATTTTTATGCATGATTTTAGAGTTTTGAAGCTTCTATCTTGTTGATGAGCAAGGCTAGAGGTTGAAGATAAATTGGTAAGCTCACTAGTAGCCACAAAACTTGATTTAAGCATGAATGGAAATGAAATGAGCTGATGGTTAATGAAATTGGATGTGATTTTGGGGTAATTTTTAATGTGGAACTTGAAGAAAGTTGATGTGAATCCATATGCATGATATATGGCCAGCTTAGGGTTTGAAATATCAATTAGATTTTGATGTGTTTAAGTGGTTTCCATGCATGAAAAAGTGTTAGAATGCTAGAGAATTCTGTTGGAATAAAAGTGCCAAAATGAGATATGTGTGTTGATGATTGTATTTGGCTAAGTTGAGGGCTGTCCAAAGCTATTGTTTTTGAATGAATTAATGTGTTTTTGCATGCTTAGATGAGTTATGTTAAGGGAGGAATTGATGTTGAATGAAAATAAAAATTAAAAAAAAAAAAAAAAAAAACAATCGGAAGTAAATGGTTTACATTTGGCCAGGAAGTAGTGCATGGTAATGGTGATAGTTTTGAATTGTGTTGGCATGAAATGTGAGTTGTTTTGGTGATGATTTTGGCATGGATTTGGAAAGAAATGGATTGGATATAAAAGACGTAATCCATGACTTAAGTTAATAAGGAATTCAAGTATAATGTCTTGTGAATTTAGCTTGAAATGGTAGTAAATATATATATATATATATATATATATGCATTTGAAAGTAAGTTAATGTGAAGTTAACTCCATTGAAATGTTTGGTGCATAAGGATAATTAAAGAGGTTGCTTACTAAAATAAGTGATTGGGATAGTGTATGTATCAATTGGTTTGGTTATAAAATTATTGAAACTGGAATGTAAAATGTGTAGGGAAAGTGGAGATGAGGAAGACAGATTAGGATCTGAACGCGGGCTAGATATGTGAGTGTCCTTATAAAATGTTTTTACTATGATTTATTTTTAATTCATGCTTTAATATATCAATTTGTAAATTGATATCAAATGAATTTTGATTGAAATTGTTGCATGGATTATGGAAATGATTTATATGAAATATGGTTTGAATGAAAAAGAAATTTAAAATGGAAATGAAATTGAAAACCTATGGTACACCTGATTGTATGTTATATATCTCCGGTCTGGGTTGAGTACCTTAAGTGTGCATTGGCTGTGTTGGCAGAATCTGTCACTAACAGCAGGCGAGACCGTGTTTATGTAGCCTTGTAAGTCGCCCAATGCACGTACGAGGTATATTATTAGCTAGCTTCCATCCGAGCGATGTAGAATTCCGCTACGTAAAACCGGTTAGACAGCCTAAACGATGCAGAATTCTGGGATGGACCGAGCGATGTAGAATTCCGCTCCACTCTTAAGGTACCATGTGGCACGGACCACCAGTGGTTGGACTATTTTATTAAGAAATTCTTTGAAACGTATCATTGCCACCACTGTTAAAATGTCTTGATAGAAATGGAAACCATGCAACCTATTGATTGAAATTTAATTTACTGAGCATGAATTTTATTGAATTTCGATTGATTTCTATGGTTATTAAATGAATCTTGAATTTCAGAGATATTAATTTTCAATCATAGTATTTGATTATACACATAATGTTTTAAAAAGATTTTTGGGAGGTTATTTGATAAGTTAGATTTAATGGAAATCATATGACACTCACTAGGCTATAAAAGCTCACCATGTTTTATATTTTTGTAAATAAAATCCTCTCCAGGGATAGGTGCAGATACTTCAGTAGCAGGAACTCCAGATCGTGATTAGAGAAGTCGAGCTAACCGTGCTGTTGTTTTTGAAATGTGAGACTATTTGTATATAATTTTCGAGATATATATAAAAAGATTTGTATATAAACTTTTGAAAGTTGCTTGAAAGGATTTTAAAAATTTAGTTTGATTTTATGTTTGAAATGGATTGAAATTATTTATGCATGACTTATAAGTTTAATTCAACATACCTTATCTAAATCGTATGCATGTTTGTGGTTACTTGTGGATTGAGAAAGTTGAGGGCCTGAGGCCTAGGAGTTGAGAAAATGTTTGATTTTTTTGAAGTGTTTATAATTTTTATAAATTTTGTAGGGTAGCAGAGTAAGAAAACAGTTGTTATATTACCCAAATTTTGATAAATCTATTTGTAAAAGTGAAAAATTGAAAAGAAAAATTTCCCACCTATTTTTGTATAAAAGAAGGTTTTGGAAAGATAAACTACTTAACTTAGCAGGAACTTTCCATCCGGATCAGATATCCTTTGGAAAGCCACTGTAAGGCTGTCGACAGGGCTACCTAAGGAAAGGGGCCTGTCATGATAGACCTGATGTTCTAAAAGTCTCACGTCAATCATTTCCAAATCTTAAATCATTTTCATATGCAAATTGTATAATTCTATTTCTGAATATAAATATAATTCTCAATAAATTCCATTTTTTCATAATAAAAATAAATATTCTATAATCAAATCATAAATCACAATTCATAATCAATAAATCAATGGTCTAATTAAATAATTTCATTCTAATAACAATTAAACAAATAAAATTTGAAATTTAAATAATTGTAATAAATCAATTTAATTAAAATAAATCTATCCATTCACAGAACTCCTTTACTTAAATCTAGATCTAAAATTGGTTTCCGTCTAACTCCTCTTAAGCTTGGATCCCCTATAAAATCATATTAAACTCAATTTAGAACTTATATAAAAATAAACTACTATTTTGGATGCTTAATCCTATTGAAATAAAATCATTTATCTGGATAATTCAGACACTCAAATATTCCGTCCAAGCATCCAAAATTTTCTTCTATTTTTTTTTCTTTTCTTCTCTTCTTCCTCATGGGTTTTCTTCCATTGTTTCTATCGCTCAGTCAGTTCTTTTATGTTTACTGGCCTTTATTCCTATACTCTATGTCTATTTCTTTTATGCTAACATATATAGCCGCCACTTCAATCTGTCTTCATGACTTTGCTTATCATGTTTGTTTGCATAACATTTGTCCCCCTTTTTCTTCTTTAAAAATTTCACCACAAATGCACTCTCTCACCGCCTCTCTTTTTCATGTTAGTCCAATTTATTTTCTATTTGTCTCAATTTAATGTCACTTTTATCTATCTCTTTTTCTCTTCTCAAATATAGTACTGTTCTACTAGCTTCGGCCACACTCTCTCTCCCACATTTTCTAACTTTCAATTGACTACACTCAAATTTGTCTTATTCTCCCTTTCATGTCTTCAATTTCCAAATTGTTGACTATATTAAGCATGGGACACATGTCCTTCATGCTTCCACTAATTTACCTTAATATATGTATTAAATATGTGGATTGAGCTGGTGACTTCAATTAATACAATAAAATTACTACTTGGGCTTATATTTAAATTGGACCCATTGATTTATTTCAATTTATTCTCTTAGATTCATCTGGATTCAGATCTTATAATGCATGTATTTTAGGGGAGTGTTTACTGCTAAATAGAGAAAAATTTCGTACAAATATGACTTCAAACCCTAATTGTAGTGATTAGGGAAAATACATACATACATATTTTTGCAAATTTTTTTTACTTCAATCACTCCCTCAATTGATAGGAATATATATATATATATATATTTTTTATAGATTACTCGATAATTTGCAACCCAAATTTAATTAATTACTTGCTAAAAAGTTTTAAAAACTTTACATTACACATACAAGAATGTAAGGGATCACGAAGTAAAAAGGTTCATCTGGAAGCACATTATACATCGATTCGGGGTACCTAAAAAAATTGTAACAGATAACGGTTTGCAGTTCATTTTGAATGACTTTCGGTCTACTACCAAGAGTCGGGAATCAAACTTAGCTTCTCTTCATCAAGATATCCGCAGTTAAATGGTCAAATGGAGTCAACTAATAAGATATTGAACAACACTTTGAAGCGGAAACTCAAAAATGCCAAGGGGTTTTGAGTTGACCAATTACTTGGAGGTCTATGGTCATACTGTACGACCCCACGGGTTTCGATAGGCCAAATGCCGTTGTTACTTACCTACGGGACTGAAGCGATCCTTCCAGCTAACACCAGACTACAAACTGTTAGAAGAGAGATAGATGAGCGAGCTAACTCACAAGCATTAGAGTTCGACTTAGGGGCAATCCACAAATTAGGATAGCGGTCTACCGACAATCTATGGTTACACAAAAACGTCAGGATAAGGACGTTCGCAGAATGAGATTGAGTATTGTGGAAGGTCTTCGGAGCACTAGAAAGTCGAACGAAGGAAAGCATAGTCTAGCCTAGGAGGGACCTTACAAAATCACCAAGGTGGTCGGTGGAAGAGCCTACAAGCTTAAAGATGTAGAAAGTCCTGAGATAGCAAACAAGCTCTCCCTTCCTTTTCTATTCCTTCCTAAAAATTACTAATCTAGATCAATATCTTATTTCATTATTTTGCGTTTTGTCTATTGTGTATTTGTTATAACATAATTAGAAAATACCTTTTACTTGGCTGATGTACTTAGTAATTTAAAATGCACATTCACATAATGCTTTCATTAGTTTTAACTGGCAAACCACAAAGATTACAGAGACAGGTCAGGAATCAGATCGTCAAACCTTGTGTGCATATTAACAGCCATGCCCAATTTTTTGTCAAATGAAGAGGAGAATTAGAATTGCCCTTCAGCCCTTTGAGGTAGCAATAATTGTGAAAGAAATATAACATATAATTAGTATTTTTTAACATAATTGCAGGTTCACTTTGTAATTTCTTTCTTTTTTTTTTTAATATTTTCTTTCTTGACAAATTGCACAAATTTGTCCACAAACCTCCTCTAAGGTTTGGTGAAATTGTACAAAAATGATGATATTTAGGTAACTCACATTGACCTCCCCTAAGGTTCCAAAAACTCTATATAAACCTCTCGTACTGTCAGTCAACCACCGTTAAATCAAAATTATCAACAGCAAAATAATCAATACATAGTTAATAAATATTTTAATTTAAAATATATTTTTTAATTAATAAAATAATAATATATTATTATTAAATTTCATTAAAAATTAAAAATATATAAAAAGGTTGCAAATCTAGAGAATTGCACATGGAGATGGAGACCTATGACTGGTGTCCACTTCACCACCATGGTCTTTCCTTCTCCACTCCACTTCACCACTAGTTGCAAATCTCTACTCCACCACCATGGTCTCTCTTCTAAACCGTGGTAACTCCACTCCACCACCAGTTGTAGATCTCCCATGCCATCGCAACTCCACTTCATCAAGCATCGCTGCAACTGCTATCGCATCAAGCTCCGATCTCCAAAAATTTTCTGAAAACCTAATGGGTCTCCATTGGAGACCGATTGGATCTCCAACAATGGAGACTTGAAATTGTGTTAGAGACCCAAATGGTCTCCAATGGAGACCATTTGGGTCTCCAACATTTGGTCTCCATCTAATAGAAACCAATGGTGGAATTTTTAGTCATGATAGTGGGATTTTTGAGTCTCCATATCTGGAATTTTGGCTTGTTTAAAAAAAGAAAGGAAAAATAATTTTGGGATTTATCTCAATTTTTAAATAAATATTTGGTGGGATTGTTTTCTTTAATAAGGTTGTTTTGGTTTGTTGAAGAAATGTGTGTTTTCTATTTGATTGAGAAATGTGTGTTTTCTATTTGATTACTGCGAAAATATGATGTTTGGATGTTGAGAAAATTGAATGTAAAAGAAAGGAGATTGGATGTTGTGATTTTTTATTTTGTTAAATTTTAAAATATTTTAAATAAATAATGAAGATGATAAAGATGATGAAATAGAGATGATGATGGATGAAGAAAGTAAGATGATGATGATGGAATGTTGAAGATGGTGATCATGAACCTGAAGTTGGTGATGAAGAAGATGATGATGAAATTTTAATTGAAATTTTATTGTTTTAATATAATAATATATTTAAAATAGGGTTCAAGGGGTATTTTAGTCTTTATACTATAAATAACTTTTATTGTTTTTCTAAATTAACGGCTATCTGATGATAAGTGAGATTTGTGTAGAGTTTTTAGAATCTTAGAGGAAGTTAGTGCAAGTTATCCAAACATCGTCAATTTATAAAATTCCGCCAAACCTTAGAGGGGTTTGTGCAATTTGTCCTTTCTCTTTTCTTATGAAAAAGAGGTCAAAATAATTTCACACTAGTTTGATAGAAATTAGATGTTCATTGTTCAGTGGTTGATAAATTATGGAGTAAGTTAGAAGCTCATTGTCCGGTGCTTGATAAAAATAATTTCATTATATTCCTTGAGGGTTTGGTAGACTGTATAGCCTGTTTAGGAAACAATATACAATTAGCATGCTAATAGAGAGACTTTCACATTCAATATTCTTGAATATGCTTCTTGACAATATAATCAATTATTTTCAATCTAAAATTGCATGATTTTGGTCATTTGATTGTGGAAATTTTTATATGCAATGCGTGCATGCACGGTACACAAAAAATATATATATTCTAAAATTTATTTATTACAACAATTATGTATAAACAAACCCTACCTCAAGCACAACAAGGAGAGACCTGAATTAGTTGAACTAGTAAATGCCCACCACAAGACATTATTGTTAAAACATTTTCTCCATTGATATATATTTAAATTAGTTTGTGTTTGTTAACAATCAACAATTAGGCACTGTAAGTTCAAGAGCCTTCGTTTTTTTCAGTCCCATCTTTTGTTTCAACTATTCTAGAAACAGTTTTAGTCAGATTAAATCATGATTATTGTGTCATTTGGGGTTTTGGTGGAAGGGATATACAGTATACTTTTATCCACGACATCAATGTTATATGTCATATTATGTGCATGTCATTTGGTTGTTTTTCATTGCATTGTTCATCTTTTGATAATTTTTGTGCTAATATTTGAATATTTCCTTTCATAAGCTTTCAAATTGTTTATGGAATTTAAGTTATTGTGCATATTTCTTTATTAATAATTTACATATGAATACACAATGTTATCACTACAACAAATTGTGGTTTTAGTGACAAAATATTTGGTTACGACTTCATATTTCGTCACTAAAAATATATATATAGTGACGACCATTCACATTCCTCACTATTGATTCAAATTAGTTACCGAATTATATTTCGAAACTATATTTTTGTCACTAAATCCTTTATCCTTTTTTTAGTTATAAAATGTTTAGTCACGAATTTATATTTTCTCACTAACAGTAGAGATGTTTAGTGACGACCATTCAATTTCGTCACTGTTGATTCAAATTAGTTACCAAGTTATATTTCGAAACTATATTTTTGTTACTAAATCCTTTATCCTCTTTTTAGTTATAAAATATTTAGTCACGAGTTTATATTTCCTCACTAATAGTATAGATGTTTAGTGACGACCATTCATAGCCGTCACTGTTGATTCAAATTAGTTACTGAGTTATATTTTGAAACTATATTATTTGTCACTAAATCCTTTCGCCTCTTTTTAGTTATAAAATATTTAGTCACGAATTTATATTTCCTCACTTATAGTACAGATATTTAGTGACGATAATTTATATTCCTCACTGTTGATTCAAATTAGTTACCGAGATATATTTCGAAACTATATTTTTGTCACTAAATCCTTTCTCCTCCTTTTAGTTACAAAATATTTAGTTACGAATTTATATTTTCTCATTAATGGTATAGATGTACTAACAATAATATATGTCATTCACTAAGTCATTCACTAAATCTACCAAAGTGATTCAAACTAGTTACAAAAATTTATTTCATGACTATGTTTTTGTTACATTATCTTTTGTCGAGCTATGTATTTTTAAGGTTATTTACTTGATTAAAATTGCAAATTAAACAAAGAGCAAACACAACCAAATTAAGCATAAATTTTTATTGAGGAAATGGTCATTGATAAAAATTAGTCACAAATATATTACAGTTGATACATTCTTATGAAAACCTATACATCATCTGTTATCAGCGTTTTTATGAGAAAGAAATATACTCATCTCATTAATCACTGTCATCATTTGATGAAATGTATTCATCCTCGTTTCCCTCATTGTTGAAAGGTTCATCATCTAGAGCACTATCATCATCCACAAAGTTATCACTAACTTCATTTTGGTCTTCAACATCCACATCCACATCTATCTTATCCATATCATTCCTATGTAACATGTTGTCATCATCTTCTTCATTAATATCAATAATATTTTCTGACTGTTATTGCTGAAAGGGATCATCAAAATCAAACTCATCTTCCTTTTCTACTTCTTGTTCCAATACATCGTAATTTCCTCGAGGTTGTGATTTATCAACAACTCGCCAATCATTCCCCAACTTCATGTCATTTAAATAAAACACTTGTTGTGCCTGACATGCTAAAACAAAAGGATCATTTTTGTACCATGTATTGCTTACATTAACACTGATGAGATTGTATTCATCTATTTGAAATCCTTTAGTACCACTAAGGTCCCACCAATCATATTTGAAGATGACAACTCTATTTTGTCCAAGATATGGAACTTCAATGATTTCTTTTAACACTCCATAAAAATCAATACTTTTACCTTCATGCTCTCCTTTCACCAAAACTCCACAATTTTGTGTTCTTCGATTACAATCACGATCTTGGGTATGAAACCTAATCCCGTTTATGACACATCTAGTGTATCTTGTAACTAATTTATCCGGTCCATTAGATAAATTTTTCAAATCTTCAGTAACTTCAGTTGCTCCTTCATACTCCAATTGTTGCACCTAGGTATACAATAAATAAATTAAACAAAAAATCAATTTAATTAATTTATTTAAATTTTAAATTAAATAGATGAATGTTAAATACTTACACGATTTAAAAACCATTTGTGGAACTCCATCTCTTGCTTCCTTTCTACATTTCTAGCACCATCTCTCTCAAGTTCTGCTTTGTGTTCCCTACATGTCGATGCATATTAATAATAAAAATAATACAATCATTTATAAATTTTACAATAAGATAACAAATATGAACATATCTTACATTATATATCGGTGCACTTCATCACAATTATTCAGCACATACCACCTAATCTTTGCCCAATCAGATAGTTAATTCATCATATATCGGTGCCCCTAAAAGGCGAATATTTGATCTAAATATAGATAAGCGCTCCATTTGATTTGCTTCATCTCCATCATAATTTCGCTCTAATCGATTAAATATTGTTTCAATACCATGAAAGTACATTGAACAGAAAGTTAAACATTCATGGTCGATATAACCTTCCGCAATTGAGCCTTCTGGATGGGCTTTGTTTCTAACATAGGCTTTTAAATTATGCATTTTCCTGTTAACACATAAACAAAGTTTAATAACCTTAGGAAAATTGTAGGAACATTTATTGACAAATAATAAGAATTTTTACAATAACTAGGTATAATTACCTTTCAAATGGATACATCCAACGATATTGAGTGGGCCCAGCAAGTAATGCCTCATGAGCTAGATGAATGGGTAAGTGGACCATAATATCAAAAAAAGATGGTGGAAATACTTTTTCCAACTTGCATAATATCAATACTATATCTTTATCAAGTCGTTCCAACACGTCCACTTTCAAAGTCTTTGATGTCAATTCCTTAAAGAATAAACATAACTCAATTATCATTTTACGAACATCCGTTCGTAAGTATCCACGTAATGCGACAGGAAGTAATCGTTGCAGGATAATATGACAATCATGGCTTTTCAATCCAAAAATCTTACAATCTTTAATACTTACACAACGAGATATATTTGAACTCATGCCATCTGGAAGTTTAATTGAATTTAAGAATTGACATAAATCTTTTTTCTCAGAAGATGACAACAAGTAACAAGCTGAAGGTAGCTTAATTCGGCCATTAATACATATAAGATGCAACTCACGCCTTATTCCCATGTCTTTCAAATCAAGACGAGTCTTATAGGTGTCTTTTGTTTTTCCCTCAATGTTCATTAATGTCCCTAAAAGACTATCACAAACATTCTTCTCTATATGCATTACATCAAGATTATGTCGTAATTTCAATGTTTTCCAATATGGCAATTCAAAAAAAATGCTTCTTTTAGTCCAATTTAAATAATTATCTACACGTTTTCTCTTCCCCTTAAGAACTAGTTTCTTTCCAAAACATGGTTGTTTTACATAAGATAATTGTTTTAATAGCTCATCATTTGATAAAGACATAGGGATTGCCCCATCTTCTATCTTGCCATAAAAAACTTTACTTCGACGCCAACTATGATTCATAGGCAAAAATCTACGATGACGCATGTACATAGTTTTTTTTCCATGCCTCAACCATTTATTATGTGTGTCTTTGTTGCATGAAGGACAAGCTAGTTTCCCTTTTGTACTCCAACCAGACAAATTTCCATATGCCGGAAAATCATTGATTGTCCATAACACGGCAGCTCGTAAAGAGAAATTCTGTTCAGACGCTGCATCTTATGTATTTACACCAACATCCCATAATTCTTTCAATTCATCAATTAATGGTTGTAGATATACATCAATATCATTCCCAGGAGCCTTCTTTCCGGGAATAAGTAATGACATCATGAAAAATGGATCTTTCATGCATTTCCATGGCGGTAAGTTATATGGGACAACAAAAACAGGCCACATACTATAGGATAGACTCATGTTCCCAAATGGATTAAATCTATCACTTGCTATTCCTAGCCTAACATTACGTCCATCCAAAGCAAATGAATTGTGCTCAAGGTCAAAATGTTTCCAAGCTTCGAATCAGCTGGATGTATTAATATTCCATCATCAACACGTTTATCCTTATGCCATCTCATATCTATAGCTGTCTTTTTGGAGATGAACAACCTTTTTAATCTCGGAATCAAAGGAAAGTGTCTTAATACTTTTGTAGGTACCTTTTTGCTCTTGCCATCATTATAAACATATCTAGGAGCATTGCATTTTGGACATTCATTTTTAAATGCATTTTCCTTCCAAAATAAAACGCAATCATTTCTACATGCATGGATCTTATCATAACCAAGACCTAAGTCACGAATAACTTTTTTTGCCTCATAATAAGTAACTGGTAAAGTCTCACCTTTTGGGAATGCCTGTTTAAGCAAATCAAGCAACATTGTGAAAGACTTATTGCTCCAATGATTTAATATTTTTAAGTGAAGCAATTTCACAAGGAATGACAACTTAGAAAATTGTTGACAACCAGGATACAATTCATGCTCTGCATCCTTCATCAATCGACTAAATATATTCGGTTCTGAAGTAGGATTGCAATTTCTATCATCACCAAAAACATTATCTATATTTTCATCTTGCCAATCAGGTAATGGAGCAGGACCACAAAGATCATTAAGCACCTCATTAACATCATCTGTGTGATACGTTGAACTTATGTGATCTGGATTGTCATCATTATAATCTAGATCTATCAATTCTTCCCCATGACTTGTCCATCTAGTGTAAGATGTAACCATCCCAAAAGTAAACAAATGTTCCTCCACAACATCTATAGAATTTGAACAATAATTGTTGCATCTCTTGCACGAACATAGAATCTTATTGGTTCCTGGTTGCGTATGAGCAGTGGCAAATCTAATAAAATCTTTCACTCCATTAATATATTCTGATTTTTGCCTAGCTTTAGATTGAATCCAAGTCCTATCCATCACTAACCTGAACAACAAATAGTTAGCTTTAGTGATCCAATATAAATTTACATGACAATTAAACATGAACACTATAATTCATAACATAAAAAATTAGCAACTTAAAATTTATGACTTGGCAAGAATTAAAGAATCTATTAACTTAATTTATAATGAATTATTTTTTGTGTTATTGTTATAATTTTTTAGAAAATTTTGAATGTTCAATCTTTATAAATAATTTATTAAATCAACTCAAATAAATACTATAATAATATCCAAATTTGCATATTTATAAATTATAAATAAGAATTGTTAAAATAGGAAAATTGTTTTAAAAGGTTAAACTAAGTTATGCGGTTACACTCCAAACAAAACATTAGATAAATAGTGTGTGATGCTATTTGAACCCAGATTGGGTTAAAAAATAGATGTCACATACTTGCCAATCAAGCTAATAGTCAAATTTGATATGCTTTGACTTCGAAAACTATTATATGACTAAGTGGTCTTTGAATTATTATACGGGCTTATTTTCATTATATCTGTCATGTCACGGATTAACATCTAATTAATGCATTTTTAGATCTGCCATGTCATGGGACTAAGTGTATATCATTTTTAGTGATTTAATTATTTTGAAATATGTATTATGAGTATTAATCAAGAGAAAACCACCTGAAACTTTGGGAATTTTAAAAAAGATAAATTTGTCACTTTTAAATGCTTCTATATTCTTTTTCAACTATAAAACTGATATGTTTTAAAAAATAATAATAATAAAAAACAAATCTTATATGTTTTTTAAGATTTGAAATTGTACCTGGCAAGTGGTAACATATTCTGACACAAATTTTTAAGAACAAAACTAATATGTATTTGAGACTAAGAAATAGCACGTTTTTGTAAATTATATTGTTTTAAAACTATAATCTTAAAACTGTTTTCAAATTGAATAATTACTTTAAAAAATAAATTCTTACTATTAACATAAGATATTCATTTTTACAAAAAATAAAAAAATAAAAAATAAAAAGCTAATTTTGATAATCAAGTAACTTGTTGACTGAGATTGATGTGTGGACTGGCAACATGAGAAGTTTCCGTGTCTTTGCGATAGAAGTCTTGTATTTGAATCATGATACGTGACATGGATTATATCTGATCACTTAGTCAGAAAAGCTTAAATTGCGTGGGATTAATATTTGTAATGGGTTAATGATTTTTATATGGGCTTTGAATTATTTTAATTAGTTACCAACCTTAAATTGACTCTTAACTCTAGTCATCACATGGAATCAACAAATCATTAACCCAAGTGGTCCATGTGTCAGGAGGACAATGTTTAATCATCATTAGATAGAAATCGTGGACTTATTTTCAATATAAAATTTTTTGGAAATGGTAGGTTTGAACTCCATTTGTTTTTGTGAACCCTTTTGTTGTCATATAAGAATCTTGATCTAATATCAAGTCCCACTTATTTTAAGAGATTACATAAGGTTGTCTAATCTTTACGGTTGACAGGCCCGACGGTTTTTTAATAGATCAAAAGTATATTTTGTTTAAAAATAAATGAATTTAAAGTAAATAAGTTAATCGAATTCATGGGAACCAAATATTTGACTTAAAAAGATTGATAGCAAATTTATTTCTTTTAAAAAACGTTTTCAATTTTTCATGGTCTAAATTTTGGGATTGTATTTAAAGATTAAAATAAATTGTTGTTCAACTATCTAACCCAGTTTGTTATTATCCTTTTAGTAATTTATTTTATTTGAGGATAATAATGGTTTTTTAAAATGTATTAATTTATTTATAATTTAGTTAGAATTTAAATAGGAATTAAGAGTTAGAGTTTTAATTTGATTAAACAATTCTATTCCTAACTCAATTGATAAAATAAATTAATTTAATTTATAAATATTTGTTTTTAAATATTTTGTTTTTAAATAAAATAATCGGTATTAAATCTAATAGATTAAGATAAGATGAAATTATGATAAAAGTAGTAGGATTTTTTTTTTTTTTTTCAGTAAAATGGTTATCAAAGAAAAGTGGGGGGAAACAAGTCAATAAATTGGCGCCTAATTATTTGGTTGGTTACTTACTTACTTGGTTACTTGGTTATTGTTGGCACCTAATTATTTGGTTGGTTACTTAGTTACTTGGTAAAATCCTAACAGTTAAATATTTAATATAGCATATATTATTTATATGCTATATTAAATATTTAAATAGATTAATATTTCTTATCAATTTTTAATAGGTATCACCTCTCAATGTGATCTAATGGTAGAGAGCTCTCATACAATTACATAATCATTATGTAAATGAATAAATGGTTACTTGGTTAAGTCTCCAGCATGAGGGATGCTTCCAGATTTTTTTTTTCTTTTTTTATTTGGCACTTTTAATTTTTATTTAATAATTAAGCCATATTGGATAACATTATATATATAAAAAAAAAAAAAAACCGTAAGAGCATTATTTTGAATGTTTGATGTGGTTTCAATGTTTTAGTCTTATCTTTCAATATGTGCAATTTATTAAATGATAATTAGTTATAATTATTACAATTTATAGACATTAAGGTGGATGGTTGAAAATGACATTATATATAAAGCTCTAGATTCTTACTGTGTTGACTACTTTGTTGCAATTATGATTAATATACATAAATAATTATGTTTGGATATAAGTAATGCAATGTGGTGTGTCTTATTTTCTCTCAAATTTATAGTTTGAATGATGTGGTAATTTCATTTATATGATTTGTTAATTTTTTTTCTCTCATATAGTTTCTATTCCATTCAAACTCAAAATATCTATAAATAGAACAAATACAATTGAAAATAAAGATAATATGTAAGGAAAGGATAAGGCCAAAAAAAAAAAAAAAATTCATGGATTACAAAATTATGAGGACATCATGAATGATAATATTTTAAAAATAAATATAGATGTTAATTTATATAGAAAAATAACTTACCAACTATTGCTTTACGAACAAACTGTAATCCAGTGAATTGAAATTCAACTAATTTCTGAATCAGCAAAAGAAACATAAGATCAATAGGTTCAATTCAAAATCTAACACATGTTAGTAAAAAAACAAAAGAAAATTAAAATAGACATCAATTTGAGCTAAAACAAGAACTTACCAATTATCTGTCCACAAAAAGTTGTAATCGAATCGATGTAGATTAAAACTCTTTAAAATCCAAGTGCTAACAAAAGAAAATTGAGGGCAATATACTCAATTGAATTAATTGAAGTAGCAACAATAGATTAAATTGAGAGATGTTTGCACTAATTTTGTGGGAGATGAAAAAAATTGTTGTTGTACATAACTATTTGAACTATGGCTTTCAAATTAAAACTATTAAGCTATTTGAACTATGGTTTTTGAATTGAAAATGTCAAAAACATATCTACTAACATTTTTTATTTTGAAAATTTAAAATCTTGCTTGATATTTTGATATCTTGAAAAATCCCAACAGTTTGTAACTTTAAGTTTTGAAAATTTAAGGCTAGTTAGGTAGTTAGTTATCTCTATAATTTTATATTATATTAGATATATTATTTTTGAAATATATATTGGATAATACTTATGATTTTTTTTTTTAAAAAAGTTATCTCTATAATTCGATTGTCTTTTCCTTTTTTTGTAAATTGTTGTTGTGCATTGGATTGTCTTTTAATTTCTTTTAATAAAAAATAATATTGTATATCATGAAAATATATTGACTTAAATTGAAAACACGTGTAACAAATCTTCCTAAAACAACTAATCTTATAGCACCTAAATAGGCTTGTAAAAGTCATGATTTGTTTCATTATATATAACAAAATTTAAAAATAATAATAATAATAATAATAAAAGTAATTCAATTCCACATGACCACTGAAGACCAGAATAAAGTCCTTATGAACTGTCCACATAACACATTAATATTTAACAAAGTCAAATATAATGTTACTTTCATTTTTGGTCATTAACTAGAATATATTATCTTTAAGTTAGAGTTCAAATAGAAATTGAGAGTTAGAGTTTTAATTTGATTAAACAATCCTAACTCAAATGATAAAACAAATTAATTTAATTTATAAAATTCATTAATCATTTAAATATATATATTTTTTAATTTTTATTATCATCCATTAAACTTCACAAAGCCAATCCTTTCTAAACATCCACAATTGGACGTAAACATTACAAAGACACATTTACACCAAGTTCATTACAAATTCAAATAAATTTGACTTTTATTTTAACATTTTTAAAATCTTTATGGATAATATATTGAGCAATATTACCATACCAAAATGTAGACTTACTAATTAACTATAAGTTTTTATGAAGATATTATGATACATTGAAAGGCATGCCTTTTTATTAATTAAATAATTATACACTATAATTTAGCATTAAAACTTTTTTACAAATTTGTGGGTGGAACGCCGGTTTTATCCGGACCCCCTGGTCTTGCAGCCGAATCTAAACTCGCAAAATTTTGTGATTGAAGATCCGAGTGTGAGTGCCAGTTTGTCAATCCCACCTAAATTGGACTTGTTATAATCCCTACCTCATACATAAACACACATACATAAGTAAAAGTACCATAATCAATTGAATTATAAGTGGATATGAACTAAAAGCCATATTCCAACAATGAACACTCTTATTATAAATTGAAGTAAAAGTTACACTTATCCATTTAACTATCTAGGTCACATAGCTTCAAATATAGTGAGACACATGAATATTTTAAAAAATTTCGAATAAATTTGCAATACACATGCAAAATTTGTGAAAAACATTATGAATTATGTATTTATTATTTATGAATATTTTGTTTTTAAATAAAATAATTGGTATTAAATTTAATAGATAAACATAAGATGAAATTATGATAAGAGTAGGAGTGTTTTTTTTTTTTTTTTAAGTAAAATGCTTAGCAAAAAAAAAAAAACAAAAAAAAGAAAAAGTCATAAAATATATGGCGGCAAACAACACTCTTTTGGCGCCTAATCATTCCAGATTTTTTTTCTTTTTTTTATTTGGCATTAGAAATTTATATGGCCGCAAACAACACTCTTTTGGCGCCTAATCATTCCAGATTTTTTTTCTTTTTTTTATTTGGCATTAGAAATTTTTATGTAGTAGTTAAGTATGCTTAGCAAAAAAAAAAAAACAAAAAAAAAAAAGTCATAAAATATATGGCGGCAAACAACACTCTTTAGGCGCCTAATCATTCCAGATTTCTTTTCTTTTTTTTAATTTCGCATTAGAAATTTTTATGTAATAGTTAAGCCAATTGGATAGCACTTTAGTTGGTTACTTGGTTATAAGTGTGCAACGTGAGGGATGCTTCCACAGTTGTTTTTGTTTTTGGTTTTTTTTTTTTTTTTAAACTTTTTCAATTTGGCATTATGAATTTTCATTTATTAATTAAGCCATGCTGGATAACATTATTATTATATATATGGAAAAAACTTAGAGCACCATTTTGAATAATATTTGATGGTTTCAGTGTTTTACACTATTTTCTTACAATATGTGGAATTTATTAAATGATAATTTATTATAATTATTACATTTTATAGACTTAAGGTATATATATATTAAATATTTTTAAGCTCAATTCCTCTTATATAAAAATTATATTCAAACTCTCCCTTATTTGATTATGTTTATGATTTAAAAAAAAAAATTATGCAAATGAAATATGCATATATCCCTAATAAATATATATTATTCAAGTTGCAAAAAAATGAATACATATCAAGTAATTTATTTATGATAATGTTTATGATAATGTATATTTATGTATATATATTTATAAATAGTATGTTATCTATTGTAATATAAGTTTTTTTTTTCTTAAAAACAAAAAAATATTCAAATATTCTAAGTCCTTTTTTATGAAACAAAATCCATATATAAGTTGCACTTATCTATTTAACTATATAGGATATGTAGCTTCAAATATAGTAAGACACATGAATATTTTAAAAAATTTCGATTAAATTTGTAGTACACACAAGTGAAATTTGAAACATTATGAATTATGTATTTATTTAGAAAAAAACGTAATATTTAAAATTTTTATAGTTATGAATACACAATCATATGATGTTCCTAGTATCATAAATTAGTTCATTGAGTTTTAATCAATAAAATATACTATAGTTTATTGATTACTTTATTTTTTTATCAGTATTATAATTTATATTATAATATGTTAATATTATCCATAGTACCATTTTTTAACTTATCCATTCCATCAAATTAAATAAAATTATCCATTTAATCCTAGATTTCCTTTAAAATTTTAAACGTAAGATTTTGGTTATGGTGTCATAAATTATTAATTGAATTTTTCTAAAAAAAATGTTAATTAAATAGTTTATTGATTCATATAAATCTTAAATCTACTTAAAAAGAAGCAATTTAATAAACTCACTTGGAATTTTCTTTTTTCTTTTTTTTTTTTTTTAAAAAAAAAAGACCTCACATTCATCTCTCCCACTCAATCGTCAGTTAATAAAAACAGCATCATTTTTTATTTATTTCAAGAACTGCTTTCCTCCAAAAATCTATCATTCAACTTGTGATTATAAACAACAATTGATCCTTCAACTTGTGATTACAAGCTACTGCAGGTAATTCATGAGAATGGCTTTTGGATTTCATTCTTTAGTTTTCTTTTTTAACAAAGAAAATTGGTGAAATTAGGAGTTTGATTTTATATGTTGAGAAATTAATATGGTTAATTGTGGTTGTTTTATTCTTTGTTCAGTTTCTGTGGAGGTGTCTTGGGATTTTTCAGTGTAAATACAGGTAAATTTTAGTTTGTTTGCTTACACTTTATCATTTATTTCTGATTTGTATACTTGTTTCAGTATTTTAATTTTTTAAGATTGTAGTTCTTTAATTGATTGATTTTACTTAGGATTCTACTTGAATGTAGGTAATAAATTTGATCTATAAATTTATTTATTCATATTGAATGGTGATATATGCAAGTTACTGTACAAACTCATTGCAATACTCATTTTAAGAGTTAGAATGTCATTCAAAAAACAACATAACAATCATATTAAGAGATAAGGCATTTAGATATCAAAAGATTTAGTTCTATATGATATTTTAGATGCAAAATCATAATAATTCTTTTGATTACCATTCTTTTTGTGGGGATTTTAATCCAATATAATTCATAAGGGTTATGATGCTTACTTATGATGCCTTTCTTTTTTTTTTTTTTTGGTTCAATCAATTTTGTCTGTGTTTTTAGGTTTGCCTGGTTTTTAATATTTTAAGGTTATATATAAAAATCATTTATAATGCAATATTAATGCTTATGTACACAAAATGTTGTCAAATTTAAGACACAAACAGTCTACAAATTATTTATGGAATACTGAAGACATCAAAATCAGTAAGAAGAAACAAAAAAGATTCGCATATTAAGTCTACCCCACATGAATTTGCAATACACATTAAATAAACAAGTCAATGATGCATCTAATAGGAACAAACAATACAAAACAAAAACAAGACAATGACATCTCAGAAGCATACAAAATCAGTAATGGATACATAATAAATAATAATGATGTCCAAATAATCTACCTATGGGGAGCAGTGGAAGATGCTAAAATCACTTAAACTGTCATAGTAGAAAAAGGCTTGGTGTAAATGAATTCAACTGAAGCTTAACCTGAGAGGCTGGGGTTTTTTTGTGATAAATTGTGCCCAGGTACTTGAGAGGCTGGGGTTTTTTTGTGGTTAAGCTTAGATAGGATGTTTTCCAAAATTACAAAAAGTGAAAGGGATTCTAAAAGGGAAAACATTTGCAAATGAATTCAACTGAAGCTTAACCTGCACACTTAAAACTTTTTTGGCATGTCTGTGGTGTCTGATTTGTCCTGGAACTTGGGGGTTCTGGTTTAGTTGAGTTTTGATATGTAATTTATTTTGATCTTGTTAGAGATACCCTTTAAAATATGGAGTATGATTGAATAAACATTTCTTCAAATTTAAAAAAATAGAATAGGCACTTTGACTGCTAATATATTTTCCAAATGTGAAACATGATCTTTCCTTGGCAGTGCTTTTGTATAAGCACTTCCATTCCTTTCTATCTTTGGATGTAGTAGGAGAAAAGATAATTTTTTGTTTATTTAAATTTGAAAGCAAGTCTATTAAGCAATTATGCATCATAAAATTATTATATTGTTGTTGTTGATTTTTGAAATTATATGAAACTTTAATAAGAATGCATATAATTTAATATGCTAACTTTTTTTTTTCCCCTTTCTGATTACCGACACCCTTAGGTATTTCCATGCAATGACTACCAAAAAAGGGAAAGGTCGAGGTCAATGGACCAAAACTCATAGTATTTCGAGAATATATGGCAACAATTCATCGAAGGACGTTGAGAAACAACCATCAAATTCAGTTGCACCCACACCATTGGCACCTTCTAACACACTAGTAACACCACAAAACTCATCAACATTTATAGGTCCTTCATCAACTAAATGTGTACATGCACCAAAACACCCAACACTTGTACCAATTTTACCTTCACACCACCAAACTACACCGTTGGTTTCACATGCCTCGACAACCACAACTGCAGCTGATGTCACACCAACAATTACATGTGCACGTACTCCTACAACTACACCTCCTGAAATAAGAGATTCTTCTCTTATTGAACAAGATCGTGCTGGTAACAGTATGTTTTATATACATATACACACATATTATAATTTATAGTTTCGATCTTACTTTTTCTCATTTTATATTTTAATATGTTGATAAAATCATGCATGTTCTAAAAATTATGATATAGAGTCTACAAGAAAAAACAAACGTGGAATTACTCGAGGGCTTGATCTATTGAAAAGAAAGCATTTAGGTGATAGGATTAGCGTAGATATATCTAAAGGTGTAATGCGTGCAGTTGGAGAAAATAGTCAGTTCTACATCACCGATACAGGATGCATTGTTAGGAGATATGCTCCATTGCAGTTTAATGGTTGGAAGGACATTCCAAGAATTGAAGTAGACTAGATTAATTCTTCATGTTCGTGTAAGTGTAGTCTATTTCCAACTTTAATATATTTTTTAAATTGCTTCTTATCATTAACTATTTATTGTATACTTTATATTTGAGTTTTCATGAAAAATTCAAATTAAGCAATGAGGCACATGTAAATGAGGCAATTGAGGAGGATATGAAGCGAAGGTATACTAGATGGCGTTACACTTTACATGAAAAATATCTTGAATTAATTAAAAGAGGTGAAGATCTTGTAAATCCTCCTGATGATAGAGTGGATGTCAAGGATTGGGAATATCTTGTTAAATTATGGCAAAATGACAAATGGAATGTTAGTTCTTAAATTCAATATTTGATAAATAATTATTAATTAATTTTATGAGTTGTAAAGTAAACATATATGCCAAATTACTTTTGATTTCATTATACAATAAATAATTTTTGGATTCTATCATTGATTTATAGAAATAATACTATTTTGGTGGTAAGTAATCTCAAATAGGCATATACTATTATCGTTCAATATATTATTTGATTAATTTCAGCAAAAAAGTGAAAGGAACAAGGAAAATAACAAGAAAATACAGTTCCACCATTGTGCTGGGACAAAGACATTTAGTCGTCTTAGATGGGAAAATGTAAGTCATGTTTCCTCTCTCTTTCAAAACTTATTTACTTATTTATTTTCATTATTTTGAGTTTCTACCTTTTATTATTTATTTATTTATTTTATTTATCAGATATACAATTCTTGAATTTTAATATTTATTATTTTTATTTGTTTAGATATTTTTGAATTATTATTTTTTAGTTTATTTGATTAATCCAACAAAATAAAGAACATCTACAATTTTGGTGGTGTTGAAAATTTGAGTAAAAGTTGATGACTAATATGATTTTACATTTTTAGTGAAACATCATATTATTCATACATGAATTGCTTAGATTATAATTTCATTTATTTGATAGCCACTAGAATGCTTTTTAGCTTGTTTATCTATGGAAATTTTTAATACATGATTTTACACGTTATTTGATGTTATAAGTTTTAGTCATGTACGATTATTTACTATTTGTTTCTCATTTTGGTTGGTTACAATGTGTTTTTTTTTTTTGGAAGGGGGGGGGGGGGGGGGGGGGGGGGTGCGCCGAGGGCAAGGAAGGGTGGGGTGGGGGTGGGGTTTGTTAATCTACTTTGTCATTTTTTTGCTTAATGCTGATTAGTTTTTTACTAACTTGCTCAGACATTAATCTTAGCTCATGTATAGATGTACACAAAAGTAATTAGCTTTAATTGTATGACATAAAACTTTTGAATAATTGGGAAGTCTTTAGAAGCCAACTTTATTAATCTTTTTATTTTTTACAAATTTTATAAATAATTCATTTATTAATTATGATATTGTTCATATAATAGCGAAATCTTGAGACTGGAGATCTTCCTGGTCGTATTGATACTTTCAAGCTTAGTCGATATGATGAAGAAAATGATACATGGGTTGATGATGATGCAAAAAAAGCTTATGTAAGTGAACATATTTATTTTATAAGTTTTGTTATTTATTATATTATTTGATTATTTATTTTTTATAATGTTTTTATTAAGGATGAGATGAATATGCTTCGCACAAATCCTCCAGAAGAGTTACAACATATGTCTGAAGATGAAATTTATGACTATGTGCTTGGAGAGTCTCCAGTCTGGCTACATACGAGGATTAGGAGCTGGCCCTAAGCCCAAACGATCTTCTACAGTGACAGCACGTAGATGTGCACAACTTGAGGAAGCTACAAGAAGAGCTGAGGAAGCAAAAACAAGATCTGAACAATTAGCTGATGAGTTAACAACAGTGAAGGCTGAATTAGCTGAGATGCGTTCAAACTTTAATGAAAAACTTCTTGAAATTCAAGCACAACTAAGAGGTAATCTCAAAACTTTTTTCATTTCGTCTAACTACTAACTTTATTACTTATATGAATTTACAATCTTAGTTACTTAAAATAAATAGATTGAATTTTTACGTTGTTTTGGTCATCTATTGGAAATTATATTAGTTTTATTGACTTTGAGCATTAATTAGATAGTTTTAATTATTATATGAAAATTGAGTTTGTGTCAATGAAAATAATTCTTAAAGAAAATTTGGTTATATTACAGAACGTGGCTGAGGTTTTCGCACCTACTGAAACAATCAGACAGGTAATTATGCAATGTAATAATATTTTTTTAATTATACAATAAGTTTTTGACTACCTATTTTTGTCTCATTGTACAATACTTGAAAAAAATTTGGTTTATTGGTATTTAATCATCTATAAAATTGTTATGCATTATTTAACGTTCTACAATTGCTTTTGTTTATACTTTTAGATTTTTAATTTTATGTCTTCATTTCATTTTATTAATATATTTGTTATATAACTTTATTCTAGTTTCACATTAAATATTATTAGAGATGTATTTGTATACATTAAGAATCAGTTCATACTTTTTCTTTTTTTCTATGTTTTGCAGATAGATGGTTATTGGCTTATGTCAACAAGATGCATCTTTCTGTCATAGTTTGCATTTACTTATTTATGTTGAATATTTTACAGCTTTATATTAGTATTTTGGGATGTTATGTTATTTTATTGGTCTTTATTGGCTTATGTCAAATACTGGGTATTTTTGTTGTACTTATGTTGGATATATTATGCATTTTAATTAGATTTTATGGACATAAATATTAATTTATGTTGTTTCTTTTATATATTTTATTTACGATTTTATTAGTTTAAGAAATAAGATTTTGAATTTCAAAATTTGGTTTTTTTATACAATTATTTCTTATCACTATTAATTAAGTAAATATAATTTAGTTATTTATCAGTGATTGTAAATTCAATAAATTATGTATAATGTATATGGATTAGTGACCAAAATACAAGTTTTATGATTAATATATCAACCAATTAAAAATATATATAAATAAATAAATAATAATATATATATATAAATTAGTGACAAAATGCAATGCTTTTGTGGCATAATATTTTATGGCTAAAAGAATTTATATGCACTATTGGTATTCAATTCTAGGTCTACTAAATGGATTTGGAAACAAAATTAGTTGATTTTTAGTGATCAAAATAGTGGTCACTAATTATAAAATTGTTTTAGTGACCAAATCTTCATTACTAATTAAAGAACTCTATAGTAAGAAAAAAATAAATAATTTGTGACCAACTTTTACATCACTAATTATATGCACATTAGTGACCACTAATTGTGTTTTTGTAACTGAATTTTTGTAGCTAATGTGTATTATTAGTGACTATTTCCTCACTAATATTACATAAATATATTGTTTTTATAAGACCAATGAATAGATTTAGTAACGAAATTTTCTAACTATGAGTAACAAAAATAGTGGTCACTATTGTTCTCAATAATTAGTAACCAATGTTTTTGGTTGGTCACTAATTATCTTTAGTATCGAACTTAAAGTAACGAATGGGAACGAGAACTTTTTTGTCACTAAAACCCATTAGTGACAAAATTTAATATTTTTAGTAACCATATTATTTGTTACTAATTATGTAATTTCTTACAAATATCGCTACTTTCTAATCGATCGGCAAGATAGCAGTTAGTGATTTATCGATTACTAGACGAATAATCGGTGATTGATCGACGAGTACCGTTGACCGAAGGTCAAATTGGATCAAACCTAAAAAAAAGTTAAAATTTTTTCTATAGAATTAAAATACATTCATATGATCACAAAACATCATCAGATCTATCTAAACTTCTCTTGTAATCTTTTTCTTATCGATATATTTACTTATAACTAAATAGATAATGCACTTTTTTTTCATACATGTCCAAAATGTAGGTGTATAAAATTTAAGATCCTAAACCTCTAATAATTAATGACAATACAAATCATGTTACCTAAAACAAAATTTATAGATTAAGATACAACAAATCGATTTATTCCTTTTTAAATGTTTTAATATGCTGGGCTAAATTATATTTCATAAAAACGAAAAAATTGGGCCAAACTGAACTAAGTCATTCACACTAAACCGCCACTAAATATGGACAAGATAGGAGCATACGTTTCCAAACCTCTCTTAGCCATTTGTTAAGATTCCATTCTTTTCAAAATTATTTACTTATTTATTTATTTTTTTGGGATAATCCCAAAAACCCGTGTGTAGTTTGAAAAAATATCAATTTTACCACACTAGTTTCGTTTTTATCCAAAATATCCCCTACATTTACTAAGCTAATAGAAAAGTTTAAAAAATTATAAAAAGACAATTTTAACCCTGATAAAAACATTTTTATTTAAAAACTAAAATAATTCTAAAATAATTTTTAAAATAAAAAATATAAACTAATAAAAAAAATTGATTTAAAAAAAAAGAGATCCATGGCTTCATCACCAACCTCCACCTTCAACCTCCATCTTCATCACCAGCAGCCTTCATCACCAACCTCCAACACACCAGCCCTAGACTCTACCAGATTACCACCGTCAGCCGCCACCTCTTTCTTTTTCCTTTTCCCTCTCCCCTTCTCTTTTTTCTCTTCCCTCATTTTTGGATTTCTAGTCTAGTTTTTCAGCCACTAGAAACCCAATTATCATCATCCTAAATCTCCCACATTAACCCAATCATCCATCATCAATCATCAACATCATTACCAACCAAAATCAAAATCAACCAAGATCAACAACCAAAATCAATCAAAATCAGCAACCAAAATCAACCAATGAGAAGCACGGCAGCGCAACCAATCAACCACCAGCGAGGAGAAACACGGCAAGGGGAGAGTGAGAGGGAGAGAGCGCATCCGAGTGATGGACCAGCGAGGGGAAAGTGAGAGGAAGGATGACAACCCAGCGAGGGGGTGAGAGTGGGTGAAGTGACGGTGAGGTCTGGTCTAGTTGTGTAAGGGGAGTGTGTCGGCTCGACGGTGGTGGAGATGGGTGCAACAAAGTCATCGGCGTAGAGATGAAGACAGGCGGTGATGAGATCAGTGGATCGACGGTGGAGATTAATGGAGGCGGTGATGAGATCAGTGGAAGAAGAAGAAGAAGAAGAAGAAGAAGAAAAGAGAAGGGAAGAAGAACACAAGTGGAGATGGGTGGCGGCGGCGGCGATGAGGAGATGGATGGCAACGGTGATGAGTTAGTGGATGAAGAAGAAGTAGAAAAGAGAATGGAAGAAGAAGACAAGTGGAGATGGGTGGCAGCGGCGGCGCCGGTGCCGGCGATGAAGAGAAGAAGAAAATGAAGAAATGGAGGAGAAGATGAAAATTAAAAAATGGAAATGGTTTCCAGTTTTTTTTTTATTATATTATTATATTTTAAAATGTTTATTTATTTTCAATTTTAATATTATATTTTTATATTTCTCAAAAAAATATTATATTTGTATTAATTTATTTTATTCAATTTCAATTAATTTTTTATTACATTTCCGTTTTTGCCCTTAAAGTCAAATGACCAATTAAGTCAACTTAACGTAATCTGTCACTGTTAGGGGTATTATCGTCCTTTTGCATGCTTTTAGGGGGTATTTTGAGTGTTTTTATTAACGTCAGAGTGTATTTTGGATAAAAATGAAACTAGAGGTGGTAGAATGAACATTTTTGTAAACTACGATCGGTTTTTTGGGATTTTCCCTATTTTTTTTAAATCGCTTTTCAAAATTATTTTATCTAAATGATTTGGACTGACCACCAGCAGGCACCAAAATTGATGTTACTTCAATTTGTAAAATATAATATTATAAATAATACTATTATATAAAATGAAAATATGGTCATATGACTAGAAACATATAGTCAATAGGGACTTTTTATTTTTATTTTTATTTTTTTTAAACAGGGATTTTTTATTTTAGGTCAGTTTTTTTGGTTAGATTCAAAGAAGTCAGCTGGCGCACTCCCTCTCTCTCTCTCTCACTCGGACCTCTTCTTCAACAGCTATGCTGCATTTCTATCAATGACAACAACTCAGGCGAGTTCACTCACCCAACCTCATCTCTCAAAAACCCACCTTTCTTCACTCTCATGCACACCACCAAAAATGATGACAACACACACATGACCCCCCTCATCACAACATCTCTATAAAAGCAATGTTAAAGCCCCTTCTGCTCAAAAACCCACCTCCATTTCACCTCCAAAAGCTATTGGGTCCTCTCCTTTTCCTCTGGTTTTTCAGATCACATGAAGCCATGGACGCCTTCAAAAGCCCACCTCCCTTTCACCTCCAAAAGCTATTGGGTCCTCTCCAAAAGCTATTCCGATCTCAAACAAAGAGCCATGGACGCCTTCGTCGACGGCCACTTGGAGCTGGCCATCGCTCTCTACACTCAAGCCATCACTTGGAGATTGACATGGAAGCAGCAGATCACAATGTGAATGCATATATTTTTAGAGCCAGGTAATTGATAATTTAGGGGGTGCATGCAAATTTTCTCATACTGATACAGTATGCTCATATTATTAAAACATAATGTGTCATGTCAAAAGACCATGATTTTCAAATATCTTTGCTATACGCTAGCCCCATTCAGATTGGACTTGACATTAGAATGATGCGAGTCTTTTCCATTAATACTGAGATAATTCTTTTGTGACTTTCCTTCGTATCCACAACTTTCTTTTTCTGTGTCCTTTTTCCGTCTGGTTTGCGAGGACTTTTTACACACTTCTTTTAAATGTTATGAGCTTTGTTGAATGTAGGACGTTGCTGATACGGGAGGCTCTGATAGTACTAAATAGACTTGTATCCAGCCCTGCATATGCTGCTATTGTCTTGCAAGTTTTAACAAGCAGCAGAGATATGGCTAGTTTGACCATTGATGTTGCAAAGAGATTGTCAAGGAAAGACCAGAGAAAGGGGAAATCTGAGAGCATAACTAGACAGATGAGACAATTAGAAGTTGTGGATTTAGGTAGAGTCTTTTGAAGAAGGGTATTCACTTACTTGAGAGATAGCACATGATTATCAATCCTATTGTATGGTTCTTCAGTCATTTGTAAATTTTGTACGGTAAGATGGAACTTATGTAATAATGGCTATCAGCAGAGTACAGGATCTGCGCATCTTATATTGGTGGAAAATCAAATGGAGAAGCTAGAAGCTCAACATTTTTGATAGCCTTGATGGAATTTGTGATCAGGTGATACACAACTTTTGGTGAAGGAAAAGTCTCAAGAAATGCATAGCCTACTAATGATAAAAGCTTGAGAGATTCTTTTGAGGCTCAACTGTATGTAGTAACAGAAACTGTATGTTTTGTTTTGGTTTCCAAGTTGAAGGAACATTTTATTCTGGATATATACAGCTACAATCATTTACAACAATGATAACTTGAAATTGCCAAAGTTTTAACAACTATTTACAGGTACAAGCATTTAGAGGCTCAATTGTTTACAGGTACAAGCATCTACAGGCACAATTATTTACAGGCACATGCATTTAGAAGCGCATGCACTTATGGGCACAATTATTTACAGGCGCAGACTGGCAGACATTTTAGTCTGGCAGACATTTTTGGGCACAAGCAGAAGCATTTATTTCCAACGAGTCTGAAGCTCTTGGCTGCTGATGACAGTGTTGGGGCGAGAAGAGCTCTCTCCCTCACTGAAGCTCTCTAAAGAATAAACTTCCCATCCTCCATCTCTCCAGTAAGTTGAATACACTTCAGGAATGTGCTTGACCCTCCAATAATCTTCACCTTGTTCATCTGGACGAAGTGTTTTCAGAAATTCATGAGGCATGTCGAAAAATTCAAGCAATTTCAACTTGCTCATGTATTCTATGCCTAGAGGCACCTTCTCCAACAGCTTGCATCGCTGAATACTAAGCCTTTCAACTTTCGGCACAGCTCCAACCTCTATCTGTATGAGTCTCAGTTCATCAAACTTATCAAGACCCAGATGCTTCAGTTTCTTGAAACCACCAGCCCTGAAACACAATGTTTCTCCTTCATAAACTTGAAGCAATTCTAGGTGTACTAGATTGGGTAGCGTTTGAAGAAGAATCAGTGGATCCTCCCTTAATCTACTCCATTTAAGATACACCTTCACCAGGCTATGCAGATTAGGAATCCAATTTGGTAGTGTTTCTAAACGCCCTGTGAAGTAGATCCTCTGAAGGAACTGAGGAGGACTAAACAGGTGGTGAAGATCAATGGTCTCGTCTTCTTCAGTTGACATTATCGATAATGCTCGAAGCTTTGTCATATTTTGGATGGATGAGCACAGTATCATTCCATCTTCGGTCTTCAAGTTTATGATTCCTAATCTTCTCAGTTGAGTCAACTTCCCCAGTTCCTGCATTATAACGCCACTATTCGGTTGGTTTGCATCTATCAGAGACAGCTTTTGCAGGGATTGTAAAGCGCCTATCCTTTCTAAACCTTCGAAACCATATCTGGAGTGAAAATAAGCATATGACTCTAATTCATATCGATATACCAGGAGATGTCGCAGCCGTTTGAGTTTCAGGATCTCAGGTGGCAGTACAGTGACATGGGCATGCTTAAGATCGAAGGTTTCCAGGTTTTGAAGCTTCCCTATAAAGCTTGGAACGGTATTCACCTTTGTATCCCTTAAGCTTAGGTACTTCAAATAGAACAGATTAACAACTTCGATTGGAAACCTGGTCAGGGGAGTTCCACGCATATCTAACACTCCGAGAAGCCTGAAACCATTGGGAAATTGTGAATGTATGTATGGCCTTTCTACAACTCCAAACATGAATAACGAACGCAGATGGGAGAATGGCCTATTCTGCTGCACATTTTGCAGTGTATTATGTATCGATAGACGTCGAACTTTGTCTGGCCACATGGCGTTCAGTTCTTTAGCTATGGCTGCAAAGTTTTGCTCTCTTGACTTGGAAATTATGATTTCCCGGAGAAAATCATGGATTCGACATGTCTTTACCCTTCCATCACACGTTGTGTCAACTACTTGCATCAGGCTTCTGCTCAAGAGCTCATTGAAATAGTCCTCAGCAACATCTTCTAATGTCTTTCCTTCTTTTGCATCAACAAATCCTTCAGCAGTCCACAATCGGACCAGTCTCATATGCTCAATTAAATGATCTTCAGGAAAGATGCTCAAGTACAGGAAACATGATTTGAGATGGTATGGTAAATCATTGAAGCTGAGTGAAAGTACCTTTCTCAAGTTCTTCAGTTTATCATTTCCCTCTATTTCAGCACCAAGGCTTCGACGAACCAATTCCCATTCATCAATTCTTCGCTTGTCTTTGGTAGCCAAGACACCACCGATTGCCACGATTGCAAGGGGAAGTCCTTCACACTTCTTCAAGATGAATCTACAAATTTCCTCCAAATGAGGTGGGCATGAGTTGCCATAGAAAGTCTTTTTGCAAAACAAAGTCCAAGACTCTTCTTGTTTCAAGGGCTCCAAGTTATAGACCTGACCTTCAGATTCTATGCGGGAGGAAAAGGCTAAATCAGCATTCCGAGTTGTGAGCATCACTCGGCTGCCATAGTCATTGGTGGGCAAGGCATATTTGATAGCATCCCACTCATTTATGTGCCAAACATCGTCCAAAACGATCAAATACCTCCTTTCCTGAAGCAAATTCTTGATCATCGTTTTGAGGCGATCACTGGTCATGCCATCCAATCCCTTTGGAACTGGTTTCCTGATTGCCTGGCAGAGTTGTTGAACCATGTCTTTGAGAAGATCCTCCATTTTGAACGATCGAGAAACTGTGATCCAAGCATGAATTGCAAAATGTTTCTTCACTTCAGAGTCATCGTAAACTTGCTTTGCTAAGGTGGTTTTGCCGAGTCCTCCCATTCCTGCAAGTGAAACCACTTTTCGTCCTGAACCACCTTCCACCAACCACCCAACCAGCTTCTTCTTAGGCTCATCAATGCCTACTAAATCACTCTTGTCCAATAGAAGGGCATCCCCTCCACGATCATTCCATGAGTTTCCTGCACAAGTACACTCACATGGGGTGATTTGATTCTTGTAGATAGAACTAGCGAATAAGTATAGTCACATGGGGTGATTTGATTCTTGTAGATAAAACTAGGACAAACCTTGTTCAGCTACACGGAATTTGCGGAGGAGTCTCCGGTGCCCCTCAGAAATATTTCTGATTCTTTTGTCAATTCCTTGTATTTCAGAAGCAACCCGATAACGAGCTTTCATGTTCTTGACACAGCAAGATAACTTGTGAAGCAAGCCATAGACACCATCCTCATGATTATGGGCAAGGAGAAGAGTGAATTCATCAAGAACATCCTCAATATCATGAGCAACCTCTCTTATCTGCTTAACCCAAACTTTAACTTCTTCATCAGTCTCTTCAAGAGTGTCTGCAATCCTCAAGAACACCTTCATCCGCTCTAGTTCAGCCCTTACAGAAACGGCTTCCTCTCGGCTTCCATTCATGAGTTGCATCTCGTTTTCAAAGAACGGTGTCAGCTTCTCCAGCACAAACATTACTGCACTTTCTGCCATTACCTGCTCCCAGTCTTCAGGAGTGGACAAGGACAAGAGAAAATTGTAATTTCAAGGGGGACTTACTAAGTCTGTGAAACCACATTTATAGAGGCTTTGATCCTCGCTGCCCTTAAAAAAATAATGTGCCATAGCGTCACTGCTGATGTTAGAAACAAGTGAAGACCAAGAACCCTTTTTTATTTTTATTTTTTAAAACCAAGACTGGTTTTCCTGCTTATGTGCCATTGATGTTTCTGCTAAAGCCTATACCACATATATGTATATAACCATGTCTCCGTCATATCCGAAAATGTCTTACAAATTTGGTACTTTGGTGGTTGTCTTTTTCTTCTAAAATACTATCATTTTTTTACATGACATTTCTCTATAAGCTTCTTTCATCATTATTTAAAATATATCAAAATGACACTCTCTCTACTTAACTGGAACATGGAATTTTATGTCTTTACACATTATTTGTACAAAATTGTGCCAATAGGCCACCACCATTGTTTTGCAATTGATTAGCCTAAGGAGACTGATGACCAGTCAATCTCCGTCAAACACCGATGGTCAAAACGCTTCAATTTCCATGCATCAGAGGAGATTGCTCTTAATCTCCTCTATGGTGTAGGAGATCGATTGATTTTCTTTATTGTGGAGGAGATGATCAATGATCTACCTTAATGTTGAAGGAGATCATTATTTGAATTAGTTTGTTAAGTTTGACCGTTAGTTTTTTTATCATATGAGACCAAATTGTAAATTTTATGTAAATTTACGGGTCTTTATAAGATGATTTTAAATGTTTCACTCCCACAATCTATGAAATTCATTCTTTTAAAAAATTATTAATTGGATTGATTGTTCATGTCGCTTTTACCAAATAAGTATGTTTTGTGATAAAAGAATTCAAGTATGTTTTGTGATAAAAGAATTCAAGTCATGAATGACTGACTTCTGATATATATTCATCAGTTGGAGGAAAACAACTACAGTACAAAAAGAAATTGTAGTCAACTTTATGGAGAATGATTTACAGTGAAAATTCATAGATCTCTACTAAGTAACCGCAAAATTATAACTTCAATTGGTTCGTATTATTAAATAACTGTTAGACTCCAACATTTAGGTTTATAAATAAAAATTTTGCTGTCAAGATTTATGCATCCCATTTAAGTTACCATATAAACACATTTAATCAGAATTACTATTAAATTTAAGAGTAATGCTAGTGTTTTCAAATATTTTATCAAAATCTATATCCAAATTATATGATATCTGAGTTGTCAAGATTTTATATATTATGAGATTATGTGATAATTAATATGAGTTTGACAACTTACATGTCACGTCATTTGAACATAAATTTGGATAAAATATTTAAAAATTTTAACATTACTCTAAATTTAAAAGTTTAAATTTATAAAGAGTCTATTAAGTATTACCTTGTTACATACTAGATAGAGACTTGAAATCGTGTCGTTAGAGAGATGCCAAACAAAAACATTGGTGTGGCTAATTTGACTTGTTGAATAATAGTAAGTGAATGGTGGTTTTCAAAGACAAATGGTTCGCAACTTTCACCCACTAGATTGTGAGGGAAGTATTTGGTAATTAATATCGAGACAGTTGCTGTATTTAAAGTCAAATCTGGAAATTGATTTCTACGTATTGTTGAATGTTGAACGTTTAGTTCAAGTTATTTTAATATATGAGACGGACAATGACTCTTAATTTCTATTTGATCCTAATTAAAAATCCTTAGCATTTTGTCTTACATTGCAATTATTCTAGTCATTTTATTTGGAATTTTATAACTACTAAAATTTCTGCTGGAAGAAAGCGAAGTAGATTAATAAATTGGCTTTTGGCATCAAAAGTCAAACATTGTTATCCACTTACCTACACTTCTTACAAGTAAATAAATAAATTTGAGTATTATTATGTTTTTCTTTTTTCTTTTTTTAAAAAAAAGGTATCTCAAAATTTTATATTGATGTAAAAATTAATATATACTTATATATTATTCATCTTTTTATCATTTTAATTTACATAGCGATTATGATTTAAGTTACTATAACCCTAAATCACCACAGTAACCATTTGGTCATGTGGGGTTTGGCCTTACCCCTGGAGGGGTGTGACAAATGTGGGGTGTTAACATATTCTCCTTGAAAGCAACAGATCTGAGGCAGAGTATGGAATGTAGCAGAAGCGATGTACTATCATGTCCTCCTTAAACCACAAATAAGTAAAGTGTTGTTTTCAGGATTTGAACCCGTAATCTTATAGGTATTATTGCAAACCTGAGTGTTACTAGGTTTGCAACCAAAATCTTGCCTTGATGGTATCAGGCTTGCAACCAAAATATTTATAAGATTATTGATTCAAATCCTAGAAAATCACCTTATTTGTTTGTGGTTAAAAAAAAAACATGATAGCACTCCGCCTTCGCCACACCCCTCTAAGGACAAGACCAAACCGCACATAGACAAATGGTCACTTAGTGGCCAAGAGTCATTACATCATATTTGAAATAAAATTTTTTAATTTTTTTTAGTATAAAATATAACTTTATGAAATAACCCGTAATTGTAAAGAATTCTCTGATCGTTTATGCAATATCAAATCAAACCATCTCATTTACAAAATCAACAAAACAAGTCTAATATAAATTAAAACTAGTGATATATAATTATTCGAGTGTTTTCTATATAAATTAACTAAAAAATTATTTTAAAAAATACTAATAAAAGTTTTAGAGAATGAAGATTTAAAAAGATTAAAAATTATTTAAAATATATTTGATAGGACCTATCTCAACTCCTATCTTGAGTCTATGATAAACTAGAGTCATTCTGGTTGAAATATGAATTTATTGAAAATTGTTTAAAAAAATCATTATAGATCTCATAATCACTTTAAAATATAAATTTAACAAATCTAAAATATTTACACTTCTCGTGCTGGACCTATAGACCAAATATATAAAATATTCCTAAAATACTTGGAAAAGATATTTCATTTACAAAAGTATTTCTGAAACACATTTAAAAAATCTAATTAATTAAAAATAATATACACTAATGTGCAAATGTTTCTACTTAAAAAGATCATTAATGCACTTTGTCAACACCATGTGGTCATTCTTACGATCTGCAATAATCTGCACGAACCTATAATAGATATTTGAAAAAATGAGTTTTTATAAAAGGGTGAACACTAATCCAGTGAATTAATATAACTTTTCTAAAAATATTTGTAAATAAAACATCACATCAGTAATTCTCAAAGGTTGAAACAGCATTTATATTTGAAAATAAAATTGAATTCAAATTTGATATCATAACAAAACTATAAATATCTATATGAATCATTTCCTTATAGCTTTATAAAATAAATTTTGTAACTATTGTTTGTAAAATGTTTTTGAAATCTCTTTCTTTACTAATATAACATAGTATATAACATTTGTAACCTGAAAATCTACACCAACTAGTACTCAAGGAAATCTATCATACGTGATGGAGATATTCAACACACACGTAGAGCGAGGGATAATATCTGCCATATACATGCTGATGACTCAATGGCTCTCCGGACATCTGCCATACACGTGCTGGGCAAATATAGAACACACACATGTGTAGTCTGTTTGACCGTTTAAGGGAGAGAACAACTTTAGTGTTCTGAAAACATTTTTACTTTTATTTTTTCAAATCTCAAATAATTCTTATTTGTAAAAATACATAATTCTTTTTCTGAATATACATGTAACTCTGAAAAAACATTTTTCTCAAAGCATAAATCAATATTCTTTCTCAAAACATAAAATAATATTACTAAAAATATTCTAAACATTTCTTATAATAAATTTAAGCTTAAAATATAAAATTCTAATTGGAATTTCTAAAACATATATACGAATTATAATAAATTCTCATTTCAATTGTAAAACATAATTGATAATCGAAACAACGTTATTTAAAAGAATAAATATTCTATTTCCAACAAATAGATAAATAACTGAAATATAAATAAGCATAATTTAATCAATTTAATTAAAATAAAACTATTCACTCACATAACTTTTTTGCTCAAATTTGGATGTAAAACAAGTTCCATATGATTCCTTATAAACATGGATTCGTCCTAAAATCACATAAAATTCAATTTAAAATTTATAAAAAAATTAACTAATTTTCTGAAATCAAAATCCTATTGAAATAAAATTGTTTATCTAGATAAATTAGATATCCAAATATTCCATTCAAACATCCATAATTTTCTTCTATTTTTTTTTCTTCTTTTTCTTCTTTCTTTCTCTTGCTCGTCCTCTTGTGTTTACTGCCTTTCTTAACCTTATATATAAGTATACATGTGGGTCTGAACTGCCTTACTTCTCTTGTTGCATATCATGTTGTTCTTCGTGTTTATATGCATTACACTTGTCCATTTTCTAAATAAAATATTAGCCACTGTCTTTTTTTTTTTGTTTATCTTTTTTTTTTTTTTTTTTTTTTTGAGGACAAGCAACAAACAACAAAAAGACAATTACAACTCAGAAAAATCCGGAAAAATAAAGGAGGCATTAACAGAATGCCAACAACGCTCCTCCGGGGAGGAGAAAGCCAAGGAAGCGAGATTGTGAGCCAAGCGATTTCCGGATCTGGAAATGGCTTGGAACCTAGAGACACCCGCTTGCAAACAAAGAAGCTTTAAATCACCAACTAGAATGCTAGCTTCACAGGGAGAGACATCAGCAGAAATGAGAGCGGAAGCTACATTCACAGCGTCAACTTCGACTGAAGAGACATGCAAGTTGCGAGAAAGACAGAAAAGCAGACCTTCCCTTAACGCTAGAAACTCGCCAATCTCCGGGCTGAAGCAGCCTGGAACCCGCTTGGCCAAAGCAAAAATAACCCAGCCGTCATGATCTCTGATCACAGCCCCCACCCCAGTGAAATTAGAGCCCTGTTTAACCGCTGCATCAGTATTCAACTTGAGGAGACCGGGAGCAGGGGGAAGCCAAGCAGAATGGGGGGGGCGGAGAATGGCCAACCGGGACAGCCGAGGCAGAAGAGGCGGACTTGACTTTCTGGAATTCCGCAAGGGAGTCAATCACCCACAAGAAGACGTCTTCAGCCTTACGAACGAGACCTGCATGCAACCTGGCATTGCGGTTGAGCCAGATACCCCACAGGACCATGCATATTCGAGCCAAAGACTCAGAGGGAAAAGAATTCAAAGCCAAAACAAAGAAGTCCAGCATAGACGCACACCGAAAGTCGAAAACCTGAGAACCTTCCGCAACACAATGCCAAACTTGCGAAGCTGCACGACAAAAAAGAAGGCAATGACTAACAGACTCCCAAGCACACTTACAGGCTATGGCAAGCACCATCCGGGGCGACACGTCTGAGAAAGAGGTTGGCTCTGACAGGGAGAGAGTCCGTGCTGACTCTCCAGACAAAATGTTTTACCTTCGGGGGGATGGGAAGATTCCAAAGAGTCACCCACCATGCTTTAGCGGGAGACCTGGAAGACGAGGACGCCTGCTGTGAAGAGATTCGAGCCAGTTTATACCCACTTTTGACCGAGAATGTGCCTTTCTTATCAAAATGCCACCGCCAACGGTCACAAATCTCCCTACAACTCAGCGGGATGGAAAGAATCACGTCGTGGTCTAACGGGTTGCAAGCTGCTTCAATCTTCTGGAGGTACCACCGCTTGGAAACCGGATCCATCAAGTCTGCAACGGTCAGGTGGGGATCTCCCCTAGCTGAGATGAGCTTGAAAGAGTGGGGTCTCGGCACCCAGGGGTCAGAGAAGGCCAGAATATCTTTGCCGTTGCCGACTTGCCACCTCAAACCTTTGACAAGCAGCTCTCTGCCCCAAAGAATACTTCTCCATGAGTAGGATATCCCGTTCTTAGCAGGAGCTTGAAGGAAATGGGCTTTGGGGTGATATTTGGCTTTAAAGACCCTTGCCGCCAGAGAATCCGCATCTGAGACCAGCCTCCAAGCTTGCTTCGCCAGCAAGGCTTGATTGAATGAGGCTAACTCCCTAAACCCCAGACCGCCCTGATCTTTCGGGAGGCACATACGCGACCAACTTACCCAACTCATCTTCCGCTTTCCCTTGCGCGAACCCCACCAAAATTGGAAGTGATAGTACCAAGATCATTGCAAAGAGCGGACGGTAAGCGGAACACACTCATGACGAACGTCGGAATTGCTTGCGTAACAGCTTTGATGAGTATCTCCTTACCCCCTTTAGAAAAGAGAGAATGTTTCCAGCTCCGTAACCGATTCCAAACTCGATCCTTGATAGACAAAAAGGTTGATCTTCTGTTCCGACCCACAAGAGATGGGAGACCAAGATATTTATCGTGCGAGGACCCGACTTTCATACCAAAGATGCCCAGCATCCTGGCTCGGCAGAGGGAGTCCGTGTTCGGGCTAAAAGAGATGGCTGATTTCTCTAAGTTGATTTGTTGACCTGACCCCTTGGCATACATTGACAGCACCCTCTTGATGTTAGACGCGTTGGCCTCTGAAACACTACAAAAAAGGATACTGTCATCAGCAAATAAAAGATGGCTTATAAGAGGACCACCTCTATCGCACCTGATACCGATTCCTCGGCCCCCAAGTTCGGCATGCCGGAGGCTGCTAGAAAGTGCTTCGGTGCAAAGGATGAACAGGAAAGGGGAGAGGGGGCAGCCTTGACGGATTCCTCGAGAGGGAAAGATACCCCTGGATTTTCTACCATTGAGTAAGAGGGAGAAACTGGACGATGAAATGCAATCCCATATCAGGCTAATCCAAAGCTCTGGAAACTTCATTTTGACAAGAACCGCCTTGATAAATGACCATTCTATGCGATCATATGCTTTGCTAAGATCGAGTTTAAGAGCCATCTGCCCCAATCTACCTTGCTTCCGCTTGCTGATGGAATGAAGAAGCTCAAAAGAAACAAGAACGTTGTCAAAAATTTGGCGGCCTGGGATGAAGGCTGAC